>JALGBA010003848.1:3777500-3957953 GCA_023970755.1 Azemiops feae
CCAGGCAATAACAATATTAATTAACAAAAGAACTCAGGTCTGGATCTGGAACAAAAATTTTTAAAAATAAAAAAAATATTACTAGCTGCTCACTTAATTGGAGATTTTGGAGATCCAATCTCCAGAATAATTGCACATCTACAGAGCACATACATCACTTTGCTTATTAATGCTGATAATTGATTAAATATCTATATATTCATTTTAATAGATTTAAATGACAACCCATTTTCCTAGGGTGATTCTGATGACTTAACAGAACACATAATACAAAAAAAATGAAAGAATAAATAACAATAATGACCCAGAGTAAAGAAACATGGCAGCTGAGGAAACCATTCAACCAACACATTACAGGGCTCACTACCTCTTGATCCCCATGCCAGAAAAACAGGTCTTGAGGAGTTTTACAATTGGTTCTCCATTGCCTACCTATTCAATAATCAAGACATATGGAGATTTTATCCTTGATATCACTTTGGAGAAAACAAATTCTCTTTAAGAGTTTGTGCCAAAAATGCAAAACAGCAAAGTCAAGACTTCTTTAAATCAAGTTCAAGTCCTAGTAACTTGTTGGATGTTTTCATACACTTTCCTTGGCAAGTGAACAGCAGTGGTTTGCCATTGCCTTATGGGATGTTTTTCAACTTTTAGTCTACTCTATGCTTTTCAAAGATGATGCTAAAACAGTATTGACAGAGGTGATGTAATTTTATATAGATAATTATATAATTTCATTTTAATTACACATAGTAATTATATTTAAACTACTGCATTCTAGTTCTTGTAAAATAATTCTTAATGCTTAATTAACACTTAGTTCCTTTTTACAAGCTTACGGCCAAAGTTCCAGGTACATCAAGTGCACGGACTTTAGCTACAGGATATGTGGTAAGTTGTTATTCTCTGCATATTTTTCTGATTTTCTTCTTTTTTTGTGTCTGCTTTTTCACCAACAAGACATACTAAGTGCAAAGTTCCTGATCCCAGTCAACCTGTGAAATTATGTAGCTCTCATATTTTAAATGCTCACAAGAAGGACTAAAATCCTGAAAGGGAAAAGCAAAGTTCCACAGTTGAGGGGTGATTTCTTTTGAAAGCTAGAGAATAGAACTGCTGAATTTGTTGCAAGAAATGAAAGAAAGTAATTTAAGCAGTTTTCTATGGCAGTGGCTTATGGGTATTGGAAATGAATTGAGCAGGACCAATTCCTCTTATATGAGGCCAAATGCTATTCTGCTCTCTGGCACCAGTTTTAATTTTATAAATATTTCAATATTCGCCTTCTGCACTGCTAGAATAGTGATTTGTGTGCTCCAGACCTGCTTATTCCTCTAGAAATAGAATTTGCAGTGATGATTGATCAAAATATTTTCTTGCATTATGATAGTCAAAGACAACCTTGTCTTCATCAATGGGCAGACCAATGACAGCAGCTGTACAGGTAATACTGTTATAATTTTTGCTAAAATTAATTCATAGACAGCAGTTAGTGAATCTAAGACTGTACGTGTCATCACAGTGAAGAGCTGGTTTTAAATTTAAGGAATGAGACATAAGTGAAAATGAGAATACATCATTAGATACCCAATTTCTTACCTAAAAGGAATATTTCCATTTATAGCAGCAAATTTCAAAAATAAAATTTTCCTTAAAATATGGATTATGAACTTTACTCCTGTAAATTCACAATAATGGAATAAATGAACAGTATGCGGATAGCCCCTTTGAATCAAACTAATGATTTCATTGCACAGTATTGAACAATAAATAATTTTTAAAAATCTATAGATAGTCCTCTACTTATGATCACAATTAAGCCCAAAATTTCTTTTGTTAGGCAAGACAGTTAACTGAGTTTTGCCCCATTTTTCTTGCCACAGTTGTTAAATGGATCACTGCAGTTGTTAATAACATGGCTGTTAAGTGAATCTGGCTTCTTCATTAACTTTGCTGGGCAGAAGGTCGCAAAGGGTGATCACATGACCTTGGAGAACTGCAAATGTTATAAATACATGCCAGTTCCCAAGCTTTTGAATTTTGATCATGTGACCACAAGGATGCTGCAATGGTTGTAAATGTGAAAAACAGTCATAAGTCACTGTTTTCAGTGATGTTGTAACATCAAACAGTCACTAAGCAAATGGTTGCAAGTTGATAACTCTCTGTATAACAACTAACTTTAAAAATCCTGTATACTACAAATTGTTATTGAAATTCGCAAACTGAAATTACTGTGTTGAAGTATTAATACAGTTCAGTTTCATGTATTTGTCTCATTCTGACACTTAATACTCATTCTGACATTATATAGTGATGATGCAAGAACTTGCTTCCCTCATGATTTTCATCATTTGTTCTTTAAGGACGGTGTTACTCGACCTATGACAGCAGTGCAGGCAGCAGGTTACACCAAAGCAGCTTCAAGAGGTATATTTTTATGTCATTAATTATGGTGTCTTTCCAGAGCATCTGGTGAGGTTGTCTGTTGAGGATATGATTTAAAAGCAGTTCCAGTCCTTCCTGTGATGCTAAAGAACAACTGACACTTTGGCTATTGATGTATTTGTTGTTGTTGTTAGATGCGAAGTCGTGTCCGACCCATCGCGACCCCATGGACAACGTTCCTCCAGGCCTTCCTGTCCTCTACCATCTTCTGGAGTCCATTTAAGCTCACGCCTACTGCTTCAGTGACTCCATCCAGCCACCTCATTCTCGTCGTCCCTTCTTCTATTGCCCTCAATCTTTCCCAGCATTAGGCTCTTCTCCAGTGAGTCCTTCCTTCTCATTAGGTGGCCAAAGTACTTGAGTTTCAACTTCAGGATCTGGCCTTCTAAAGGGCAGTCAGGGTTGATCTCCTCTAGGACTGACCAGTTTGATCGCCTTGCAGTCCAAGGGACTCGGAGGAGTCTTCTCCAGCACCATAGTTCAAAGGCCTCAATTCTTTTGCGTTCAGCCTTTCTTACGGTCCAACTTTCACAGCCATACATTGCAACTGGGAAAACCATGGCCTTGACTATACGTACTTTTGTTGGCAGGGTGATGTCTCTGCTTTTTAGTATGCTGTCTAAATTTGCCATAGCTTTCCTCCCCAGGAGCAAGCGTCTTTTAATTTCTTGGCTGCAGTCCCCATCTGTGGTGATCTTGGAGCCCAGGAAGATGAAATCTGTCATTACCTCCATTTCTTCCCCATCTATTTGCCAGGAATTGAGAGGGCCGGATGCCATGATCTTGATGTATAGTGTCCCCCAGAGTGCCCTTGTTGTGTTAATATATTCATAAAACTGGTGGGAGAAATAATTCAGAGATTTGGAATGGGGTGAGATTATTATGCTGGTAGCTTCCAGCTGTACTGCTTCCTGTTATTCAACTCTATGGAAGCAATATCTTTGAGTGTTGCATCAATTCAATTATGGGGCTATATGAAATTGAAGCCAAAGACAGTAGAAGTGCTCTTGGTCAATAAGAAAATGGACTTGGGTACTGAAATGTATGATGGGATTGCATTTCACCTGAAAAAGTAGACTTGCAGTTTGGGGAGGGGGGGGTCTTCCATCCTCAGCTAGATTCTATGGGGCAGCTATAACAAGGAATGTATTTATGCACACCAGCTGCAACTTTTCTTAAGATTTAGCAACAGTTAGCAACAGTTTAGTTTTATCCTGTTTGGACTACTGGAAATTTGAAATTGCCCTTGAAAAATGTTCAGAAATTGGAACTTGTGCACAATGCAGCAATAGACTGTTAACTCTGCAAGATACAGAGATTACATGTTGTTTGTACTTAAAAGACATGCACTGCTTGCACATACTGGGCACAATTTAAAGTGTCATATTATCCTTTAGAGCAGTGATGGCGAACATTTTAGAGACCGAGTGCCCCAAAACTGCCCCATCCCATGGCCCACTCCCGCTCCCCCTCCCCTGCCCGCTCTGCCCCCCCGCCTTGCCCCCCGCCTCGCAGGGCCACCTGCCGCCTCCACAGCCCGCCGCAGATCTCCCAGTGGCCTTGCAGCACCATGGCGGCCACACCCTCCGCAGCATCATCTCCACGCGACAGGGCCCGAGGGCGGAGACTTGTCCCTGCTGCCCAGCTGCCATGTGCTTGGCTGCACTACTCTGTGCGGGCCGCGCCTGGGGGCAACTCTCCTCCATGGGGGCTGTTGGTGAGGAGGGAGCCACGGGAGGAGGCGGGGCTGGGGTGACGGCGCGTGTGCTCACAGAGAGGGATCCGAGTGCCACCTCTGGCACGCGTGCCATAGGTTCGCCACCACTGCTTTAGAGCTTTAAACAACTTGCTTAGGATGTCACTATTAAGGGGCCATTTATCCTGTTATGCACCTATCTGGACTGAAGATAGGTTCACTTACATGCCATGTCAGAGAGGGCTATTTCTTGCATTGCTTCCAGATTATGAAATATTCTTCCTCAGGAGTTGTGCTTGGTGCAACATTCATGGTGTTTAGAAAAATCGGTAAAGATACATTTCATTTATCAGGCGTTGGATTGTTAAACCTTAAATTTAATTTACGTTTTATCTTCTAGGATTGTATTTATTTTTAATTTTAGGAATGCCCCATGTACTCATTTGAGTAGAATAGAGGTTATATATCAAATAGATACATTTTAAAAATGATTGGAAATTAGTCTTCAATAGGGAAACATATAGAGTTCTCAGTTATATTTATTAATTTGTAGGTTCTGCATTTGATCCTCTTGGCCAGGCAAGAGGTCCAGCTCCTCCTCTAGAAACAAAAAATGAAGATAGGTATGTAGACAGCTTTGTTACAGTTACTTTGTCATGTCTTTTTTGGGGAAAAAATCAATAGCATTGTCATGGTTCCGACAGATGAAACTCTTCAAAAGAACTTCGAGGCATTGTTTACCTTAAAGAATCTTTTATTCGAGAAACAAAGTATCGGCACTACATAGTTAAAGCCAAAAACTGAATTCCCCTCCTCTGGGCACAAAGTAGCAAAGCACAATTCCCTCCTCCAATTAACAGTCATAAATCACATAAATCGGGAAAGCGCGGGCTTTCTCCCCAGGTCTCCAGCCTGCCAAATCTTTATCAACTCTGAGCGCAATAACCTTGGATTCCCACGGCTGAGTTATTATTGTTATGACTAGCTGGACTCTCATCCCCATTCCCCCTCCCAGCATCAACTAACTCTAAAAGCAAAAAGAGTAAAATGGCTGCATTTCCATCTGTTGTCAAAGCAAGAACATCCGATGTTAGCAGCGTTGACATCATTCATTGTAAGGAAATAAAACAGAATTTAATTGGAAAAGGCTGGATCTTTATTTTTCTATACTGGTATAATATGACTTCTTATTAAAAAAAACAGTGCTTGGTCGTTTTAAATAGAGTGCCATAGTACAAAGAGTGATATTTGTACTATAGATTAATTATTGTGGGAGAATGTTTTGATGTCACACAGTGCCATCTTCAAATACTTTCCTATGACCGGGATAAATGTGATTCATTATTAATTTCAGTGTTTTAGTTTTTGAAAGTATACCTATGGATATATCAATTGTGTTTAGTTACATATACTAACATATACCCATTCCAATAGAATTGATATCATCTTGCATGTTTAAATCCTTATAATCATTTGTCTTGCAATAGGTAAGGTGTTGGACTATGGGGTGGGGATTGGGGGCAAATTGTTCACTTTTAGTTATGGAAATTAACTGCATAACTTTAGAATGCTCATTTCTTTTCAGCCCAGGCTAGCTTCATCAAATGAAGAGAGATTGCCACGGAAGTGGTGTTGAGCTGTGGAAAGAAAGGCAGAATATAAATCAAATAAATAAATTACCCAGCCTTTTTGTGTCTAGTGTTTGTCTGCAGATTAAACAGTCGTTGTAAGTCAGATTGTTTCTACTTCATGCTACTGTGTATGCTTCTCAAATTTGCCCTGGGTAGTTGGAGCATATTTGGGAGGTGGGCAGGAAATCATTTCTTTATAAATCAGATTGACCATCATACACAGTAGCATTGGAAACTTTAATTAGCTAAAAATAACATGACCTCAACAGTTTTTGCTGCAATAAATTCTTGGGAAATCTTTCGAGGGACCATGTATTTTTGAATTTCTTCTTCAGAAATAGTCCAGCCTGAGTATTTCATTAGGAAATCAGCACAGAATTATCTGTATAAAATAAATGTATGTAAAACAAAGGCAGCCCAAGCAAAACCTAATGTAGTACACCTAATATGTATACCAAAGTGTAGATTTTTTTGCCATAGTGTTTCTGATGTCATATGATTCTGCTCTTTCCTTATTTCAGTCCAGAAGGAAAGATTAAACAGTTAGAAAAAAAAGTGAATGAGTTGGTTGAAGAAAGCTGCATTGCTCACAGCTGTGGAGATTTAAAATTGGTAAGAGGTAGCCTTAAATTATTACTTCATCCTGAAATACAAAGCTGCATTGTTGCTTTTATAGTTTTCAGATTGCCAGTTTGTTTTTAGTAATAAAAGATGAAGAGCCATCATAAAAATCTTAGCTGGATAAAAATTCTCATCACATCTAGATATAGCTGCTACATGAATTCATCCATTATGTATAAAGTTCAAAAAACTAGTGCAACTCCCTTGATTGACCAAATTATTCATATGCCAAGTATGCTTATATAAAATAACCATTAGTGGCCTACTCATATTTTTGCTTCTGGACATCATTGTATTTATCTAAGCCCTTTTATGGAAAATGATAAAATATTCGTTTCTAAGGAATGCTGAAAGAGTACATAATCTAGAGCATGTATATTTTGCAATTATGTAAGAGTGGGGTTTTAGAATTAAGTTTGGGCTGGAATTCAGCTTCCTCTGTGTTCATTTAGAAAAAAATTAGTCCATCTATCTACAACACATGATGAGAGCACTGAGGATTTCAAAGCTGAAAGGCAATATGTTGTTCCATCTTCCAAAAACCCAAAGCACGCTGTAAAACTATGCTATGGGAGACACCAATTTTTGCTGAGAAGAAATTTGCTACAGCTGTCCTTACCAAGAAGAATATAGAAACTAGTTCCTGCTTTCTCTTTCCAAGCTAAAATAATTGGTATATGCAGGGGTTTTTTTTAGATTTCATATTAGTATTCAAAAATAGAATTTGTAAGCTCACTTTCTACTAAAGAACAGCATTAAAATCTGCTAGTGAGGGATGAATTCCCTACTTGAGTATCCTTATGACATGAACATATTTTTTGCTGTTGCGTCCTATTAGTGATTTTATATGCAGTTATAGAAATAGGTTTGTGTAAATATATATGAAAATTGTTTTATGCAACATTGTCTAAGGAAGGGCATAAGGCACCAGTGAAACATAAATTATTTTCTTTAAGGCTCTAGAAAAGGCGAAAGATGCTGGAAGAAAAGAAAGAGCCTTAGTAAGGCAACGTGAACAGACAATGTCTCCTGCTAATATTAACCTTGATCTTACGTATACTGTAAGTAACCATAAAAACACTCAATGCACATTCAGAATCTTCAGAAAGGGATTAATCATACATGAATGATTACCTCTGATGAATATTTGTATGTATGTATTAAAGTGCATGTATTGTAATTATATTTAATTGAATGTCAGCATTTGTGTTTGAATTTAAAGACCATAAACAACACAAATCAGATGGCTTCAAAAGTATCCTAGAACTGTAAACTTTCACTTGCCAGTATTGATAGTAGGCATATGTTATTTGTTTAAAAGATTTATATGCCCACCCATCTTATACAGTATAACCCTGGATAAGTAACAACAGCAATATTACTAAATAAAACAAGAACCCCACAAAATTAAAGCTATGACAACAACTCTAGTTTAGATCAATCATTCTATATTAACTAGAATTAAAGCCTACCACTGCTTAACCATCATATAAATGTAAACCAAATTAATGACTTCTGAGTAGTTAATTTACTTTAGATAAATTATATGTAGCATATTTCCCCCATATTTGGTATCTGCAAAATGTATTCTGGAAAGTGCTTTATAAAGATTGAATATGCTAATATATTTTATTTGTATTTCTGTTTATAATGCAGCACAGAATATTTCAGTAGTATTTTTCTTTTTTTTCTATAATAAAAATAATATTGTAATATTTTAGCATGGATTTATTTATTAAATTTGTATGACTCCCAAGAAAACAGAAGTAATGATATCCAAATATGAGGAAAGGAATGAAAGAATTCTGGTCTGTATCTCCAAATGTAGCTCTATATGTTAACAGCATCTGGTTGCCATATTCTATCTATGCCTTGGAATAGGGATGTGCAGGGCTTCATATCTAAGGCAGGAATGGATGTGGATATGTACATGATACCTATCAACAGCTCCTTGACACAGCTGCCTCCTTTCATAGGCTTACCTAATAGTTGTACATTTCAGGAAGATAGTATTTGGGTGAAGGAAATGATCACAACACACTCACACCTGCTTTGAAGGACCTTATTAATAAAAAGATCAGGTGGGGAGGGAGTGTAATAGATAGTGAGGAGGTTGTTTGTAGGTAATTCATTATAAAATTTCAAAAGAAGTTGACATGCTGCAAAGCCAAGCCTATTCACTAGCATCACCCTTATTTCTAAAAATGCCTTTGGATCCCAAATTGGCTTTTTTAGGAAATACAAATGATGGCACCATGGAGTACCTTACTTGAAAATATAACCATTTGCCTTAAAAAAAGAGCAAAGTTAAATAGGGCAGTAGGGAATGTTTTCTGGAAAAGACTGCTTTGAATCAATTATTTAGGCTAGGCTGGCATATTTTTTTAAAAAATCCCAGAAAAAGTGAGAGATCTTTTCCTATTGTTGCCATGAAGCTACCAGTGTCAAGCTTCACTTGACTTCCTAATCACCTTTACATTTTAATCACTTGTGTCCCCAGAGTTGCCATTGTGTGAATGGGGAAGGCCTCATGGTCAGCACCCATCGTGCACAAACTCTCACAAGGGGTTCTTGAAATTCCAAATGAGCTCAAAGGGCTCCTGGCTCAGAAGGTAAGGACGACCACATCTCTCAACCCTTCCCCTGAGGAATAGGGTAGACCACACCAAATGTTCAATAATGTCCTGCTAATAGCTATTCTGTTCTCTCCCCTGGGGTAGCTGCTCTGTTTTCTTCTAAAAGGCAGCAGTTCTCTTTTTCCTATATACAGTGGGGCAAAAAAGTATTTAGTCAGCCACCAATTGTGCAAGTTCTCCCACTTAAAAAGATGAGAGAGGCCTGTAATTGTCATCATAGGTAGACCTCAACTATGAGAGACAAAATGAGAAAACAAATCCAGACAATCACATTGTCTGATTTGGAAAGAATTTATTTGCAAATTATGGTGGAAAATAAGTATTTGGTCACCTACAAACAAGCAAGATTTCTGGCTCTCACAGACCTGTAACGTCTTCTTTAAGAGGCTCCTCTGTCCTCCACTCATTACCTGTATTAATGGCACCTGTTTGAACTTGTTATCAGTATAAAAGACGCCTGTCCACAACCTGAAACAGTCACACTCCAAACTCCACTATGGTGAAGACGAAAGAGCTGTCGAAGGACACCAGAAACAAAATTGTAGACCTGCACCAGGCTGGGAAGACTGAATCTGCAATAGGCAAGCAGCTTGGTGTGAAGAAATCAACTGTGGGAGCAATAATTAGAAAATGGAAGACATACAAGACCACTGATAATCTCCCTCGATCTGGGGCTCAACGCAGGATCTCACCCCGTGGGGTCAAAATGATCACAAGAACGGTGAGCAAAAATCCCAGAACCACACTGGGGGACCTAGTGAATGACCTGCAGGGAGCTGGGACCAACGTAACAAAGGCTACCATCAGTAACACACTACGCCGCCAGGGACTCAGATCCTGCAGTGCCAGACGTGTCCCCCTGCTTAAGCCAGTACATGTCCAGGCCCGTCTGAAGTTTGCTAGAGAGCATTTGGATGATCCAGAAGAGGATTGGGAGAATGTCATATGGTCAGATGAAACCAAAGTAGAACTGTTTGGTAGAAACACAACTCGTCGTGTTTGGAGGAGAGAGAATGCTGAGTTGCATCCAAAGAACACCATACCTACTGTGAAGCATGGGGGTGGCAACATCATGCTTTGGGGCTGTTTCTCTGCAAAGGGACCAGGACGACTGATCCGTGTACAGGAAAGAATGAATGGGGCCATGTATCGTGAGATTTTGAGTGCAAACCTCCTTCCATCAGCAAGGGCATTGAAGATGAAACGTGGCTGGGTCTTTCAGCATGACAATGATCCCAAACACACCGCCCGGGCAACGAAGGAGTGGCTTCGTAAGAAGCATTTCAAGGTCCTGGAGTGGCCTAGCCAGTCTCCAGATCTCAACCCCATAGAAAACCTTTGGAGGGAGTTGAAAGTCCGTGTTGCCCAGCGACAGCCCCAAAACATCACTGCTCTAGAGCAGGGCTTTTCAACCTTTTCACCGATTGTACCACTTTTAGGATATGGCAATATTTGAGTACCACCTAGCAAGGTGTCAAAAACTTGGTGACAAAAAAAAAACCTGTTCAAAATTGCAATTGCACTGAAATGACTTATGACCATTTTTCACACTTATGACCATTGCAGCAACAGGGTCATGTGATTTATATTTGGATGCTTGGCAACTGATTCATATTTATGATGGTCACAGTGTCCCAGGGTCATGTGATCCCCTTCTGCAACCTTTTGACAAGCAAAGTCAATGGCAGAGCTGCTGGTGGCCAACTGCTAAGGCGGGACTTCCTTCCCTCCCTCCCTTCCCTGCCTCCCTTTTCTCATTCCCATCTCCTTCTGAAGGAAGAATTTGAACCCCCCCCCCATATTTTCCCTCTTCCATATATTGATCAAACAAGGAAAGGCCTCCAGAGACAGAAAAGACAAGCTGCTGAGTGAACTAGCTTAAAAAGGCACTTCCCCTTTAAGAATTAGCTACTGGCTAGAAAGGAAAGTAAGGAGCCCAGCTGGCACTTAAGGAAGAAAAAAAAATGTAAGTACTGGCTGCCGGCTAAGGCAGCCTCCCCAAATGGCTCCATTCATAAGTAAAATCTGCAGCTCCAGAGGACTCTCTCACTGTAAGTCTTTGCCTGTGCTGGCTCTTTCCCTTCCCCACTACACTTGGCTAGGCAGGGCTGCGTACCACCTGCCACTCATTAATGTACCACAAGTGGTACGCGTACCACAGGTTGAAAAGCCCTGCTCTAGAGGAGATGTGCATGGAGGAATGGGCCAACATACCAGCAACAGTGTGTGCCAACCTTGTGAAGACTTACAGAAAACGTTTGACCTCTGTCATTGCCAACAAAGGATATATAACAAAGTATTGAGATGAACGTTTGATATTGACCAAATACTTATTTTCCACCATAATTTGCAAATAAATTTTTTCCAAATCAGACAATGTGATTGTCTGGATTTGTTTTCTCATTTTGTCTCTCATAGTTGAGGTCTACCTATGATGACAATTACAGGCCTCTCTCATCTTTTTAAGTGGGAGAACTTGCACAATTGGTGGCTGACTAAATACTTTTGCCCCACTGTAGTTGTTACACTACCGACTGCCTCAACTTTATGATGAAGAAATTTAAAACCGTTGCTTGTGGAGGACAATGGAAATATTCTCATTTCTTTTCTTTTAGGTACTCTTCAATTTGGCTAGCCAATATTCTGCTAATGACATGTATGCAGAAGCACTAAATACATATCAGGTCATCGTGAAAAACAAAATGTTTGTCAATGGAGGTATTTTACTTTTACCGAATCAGACCATGCTGAATAATTATATCAAATGGGAACTATTTATTTATTTAACAAATTTATATAGCCACCTAGCACATACATAGGTGATTCTGGGCAGTGTATAACATTTATCATAGTCTCTGTTCGTTGATATTGGCCAAATATAGAAATTGGTGCCATTTTATAAGCCCAGTGAGATATTTTTCTTTTGTCACATATGCTTTCAAATCTGAAGAAATAACTTTTTGGGGAATTATTTAGCAAAAGAGATTGCCAGTTCAGTAATACCTGTAAGCTTTAATAAGTTCCTCTAAGTCAGTAATAGTTGAATTTTGCAGCTATCTTTTGATCATCTATATTTTGCAACCCCTTATATCATAACTGTGATTATCTCTGCATTTAGTGATTGTATTCTTAAAGTATGTGTTCTAACAACTTTACCTGCTAGTTTAGAAGTTGCAGGAAAAGTCTGTATCCTATTCCCCCAATTAAACTTTGATATTTGTTCCAGCATAATCCTCAAGTGATAAAAGAATTGAGATTTTTTTTGAGGCCCACTTTTTCAAATCTATAAATTAGGTAGGCCCAATAAAGTCAGCATTTTGCTATTTAAAATGTTGCTTTTAAGTAAAATGAGAGCCAGTTTGCTGTAGAAACCAGGTGATTGCCTTAGCCCTAAAAACCAGCTGGGTGATCTTGGGCAGTCACTTTCTCTCTGCCCAACCCACCTCACAGGGTTGTTGTGAGGAAAATAGGAGGAGGTTGGAGTATTACATCTGCTCACTGCCTTGAGTTATTTGTAAAAAAAATAAAGGTGGGATACAAATAAACAAAGTCAGTTTGACTGAAGTGGCATAGAAAGTTGGGGCTTGCAAATAAATAGGTAAACTTGCAGTCCCTAAGTAAAAAAGCCTGCTGTGTATATAATTAGGCAACTGGAAAATAAAAGGTGTCAAGCCTTCCATTCCTTTTTTGTCCCAAATAGCTCATTTTTATTTTCCTCTTCTCCAAATTCTTCCATGCCAACTATATATGTTTTATATCTACGTACAGCCTAAATTATATTCTGGAAAATAACTGGGATATGAGCTACATCTTATTCTGTATTATTTTATAGGTATGCTGAAAGTGAACATGGCAAATATTTATTTGAAACAAAGGAACTATTCAAAAGCCATCAAGTTCTATCGAATGGCTCTAGATCAGATTGCAAGTGTCCACAAGGAGATGAGGTGAGTTCCAGCAAATCTGACCATTTGTTGTTCACTGTAATTTTCTGTCTACAGAGTCCTGTTAGTCTTGTTCATATGCTATCTACTGAGACTACTTATGACCTTTCATTTATTTCAATGCTACCTTCATATTATCTTGAGGGCAAAGTAGACATGACAAAGGGAAACGTTTTAGTTATCTGCCCTGTTTATATAAAGTGGAATCCTCAAGCAAAAGAGCATGTAGAAATAAGATGGAAAGCAATTTAGTGTCCTTACAATTGTGTATGTTTTACAGATAAGTCTTCCTTTTAAAAGTTGTAGGTGGCGGATACCTGATTCTCCTTCATCTACTTCTCATTAATAGTTTGATAATACTTACTCTGTGATCCAACTTAGTTTAATAATAATAAAGTTGGAAGGGACCTTGGAGGTCATCTAGTCCAACCCCCTGCTCAGGCAGGAAACCCTATACCATTTCAGACAAATGGCTGTCCAGTCGCTTCTTAAAAACTTCCAGTGTTGGAGCATTCACCGCTTCTGGAGGCAGGTTGTTGATTCAGAGAAGATAGCGAATGTCCTGCAACATTACCTGATATTCAGTAAGGTATTGAATAAAAACCTTGTTGACCAGGAGGCAGCTTAAGTGGGAATTGGATGAAGGCTATAATGATTAGGCCAATTTTGTCAGGAATTGTTTTCCTCCATATAAACTTATCAATCATTAGTTACAACTAGCTATTTTAAAAAAGGCCTTTTCAGTAGTGGGACCTCATTGTACATTTTCCCTTTTAAGGGAGATGAGATTATGACCCCTTATTACTTTGCTTTAGATAGGCAGAAAATCAGTTCTGATGGTTTTTAATGGTTGATGGTTGATTTTTATCCATTCTTAATTGTAATAAATATTGTTTTCAAATGTTTTTGTATGGCATGCTTTTATACTTGTGGTTATTGTTTTTATAATGATATGCTATTATAATGTTTTATTTTATATTGCCCAGGGATACTCATAGTTGGATTTATAAACTGAATCAGTGGAGTAAAAATATCAGATCCCTACTTAATTTATTTAATTTGTTTCGGTGTTGTTATTACTTTCTTATATACAGTGTTAATTTGCACTTTTGACTGTATTCTAGGCAGAGTTCAGCAGTCATGGGATATTTATTTTAAGATACAGTTTAATATAAGGTTCTAACGATGTATTTCATTAGGATTAAAATCATGCAGAACATTGGAGTTGCGTTTATTAAAACTGGCCAATATACTGATGCCATTAGTTCCTTTGAGCACATTATGAGCACATCACCAAACCTGAAAGCAGGCTTGAACTTGATCCTGTGCTACTTTGCTACTGGAGACAGAGATCAAATGAAAAAAGCCTTCCAAAAACTGCTTGCTGTTCCACTGGAAATAGATGATGATGACAAATATATTTCACAAGGAGTAAGTATGCACAAATTCATAAATTGCAATTTAGACAAAAACAATTGTGGAAAGGAAGAATGTTCCATGTAGTATAATAGTGGCATAAAAACTCTTTATGATCAATATCAAACAATGGTAATTTCATCCCAGCAGATCTTTTTTTCTAACAGACAAATATTTTAAATGCAGTTTTGAAGTAAAGTTTGTTACACAAATGAAATGGTTGCATTCTAGCAATATTTAAATGGTTCTCATTTGAACTTGTACATCATCCTATAGATTATAAATTACAGAATAAGTACAGAAATACTTAATAAAGTCCCCATATGATTTTTAGATCAAAAAGTAAATAGAAATTGATACTTTTGGAACTGAAATATATCCTCAGCTCGGCACAGAAATTAGCATCTAACCTGCCATACAAACATCTCAGTTATTTAAAAATAAGTCTTTTGCTTAGGTTGGACTGCTGAAATCTTGCAGTGAGATGTGCTAAGTTAAGTACTTCCGTTTTATTGACTGAATAAAAATACTTTAAAGAGTATGACACATAAAATGTTATGATTTTCATGAATACATTTCTGTGTCCATATATCCATTCCTGTTTTTTGTGTTACCCCAGTGACTAGATTTACCTTTTTGGGCATTTTTAGGATGATCCACATACAAACCTCTTGATAGAAGCTATTAAGAATGATAGCTTACGACAAATGGAACGTGAAAGGTAAATCTCTTATATTATTTCCAAAGGTCTTTCATTCTCTTTCATATTTTGTTGACATGTTTAAGCAGGTGAAGATGTAAATGAATTCAGCGTGCTTTTCCAGCTGTCTACTTTGGTTATGCTAAGTTAGAAGTCAATTTATTTTCATTTATTTACCAAATTTATCACCTCTGCAATCTCATAAAGGGTTGAGAAAATATGTGGGAAGGCAGGTTTAAAAACTGGACAGGTAACATGTTAATAATAGGTTACACCGTGGAATGCTCCTGGCTAAGGTGCCAGCCAAATAGTCTTTCTCTCTTCAAGGCATTTAATTCCATTTCCCAGTCTTGATTTTCTATTCCATTTTTCTTCCTGTGATTTAATAATATTAGTAATATTCCATAATCCTATGGAGATTCTCAGTCATCCAGGTCATGATTGTCCCATAGGAGCTGTTTCAAAAGGCAACTGAAGAAGCTTCTTCGATGAAAAGCTAAACGTCTTCAAGGAAAAACAAAGTCCAGTTGCCTGTTGAAAAAAGTTCCTTTGGGACAGTCCTGGAGCAGGTTCAGTCCTATTTAGCTCTTTGCCGTTTAGAGTTGGACAGGTGGTAGGACATTCTAAATATTTGTACTTTTGCAAAATCTTCAAACTTCCCAAGCCTACAGGTATTTTACTTTATTTTCCATACTCAAAGAATCAGGGTTCAAACTGAGGACAGAATGAGTGTCCTAATCAGTATGGAGGATTATACCCTAAAAGCTTATCTTAAGCCACAAATCAGTTTCCTTTCAAAGTATCTTACTTGATGTTTTTATTTAATATTTATTATTTACTAAATAAATATTAGATTTAAATATTTAATCTCTTCAATAAAGTTTTCTGTTAGCCACTATGTGTATATGGGCTTTGCCCCTTTTAACTAGAATTTTTTTTTAGGAAAGCTACAGCAGAAAAGTATATTATGACAGCTGCTAAATTAATTGCTCCAGCAATTGAAACTTCATTTGCAGTAGGCTATGACTGGTAGGTGTCAATTTTAAACTATGGGCCTCTGTTGTTCACCTGTTATCCTCTGGTTGATTCTGCAATGGTCATATGCAATGATTAAAGTAAAATGAAATAATTTGTATTTTATTGATTGTGTGTTTGCACTTGAAAGCTCTAATGCCTGGATCTTGTATAGTAACAATATAATCTTTCTCAGTTGAGTTGAATTCATTATAAATTATAATATAAGACTGTTACAAAACAGAACTGCACAACAAATTCACCTTATTAATGTTTTGGTAATTTATTGGGTACTCACTGAGTCTCCTTTTAAGTATCTGGGTCTGTAAAATTGTCAAGTATTTAAGTCAATTATAGGATCAACGTATCAAGCAATTGCCTTCTTAATATGGAAAGACCCACTATAAGAAAAAAAAATCTCTTTTTTCTTATCTTGAAGGTGTGTGGAAATGGTAAAAACATCTCAATATGTAGAGTTAGCCAATGACCTGGAAATCAATAAAGCAATTACCTATTTGCGGCAAAAAGATTTTAATCAGGTACAGTGTTTTCATAAACATTTTACTGGTAAATTTTTACATTGAATCGTGATCAAAATATAATTTCATATCTTTAAAAAATTGAAATACTACTTTATTACATTAGTCAATTTATGAAAAGGTTTAGAAAAGTGAGGTTAATGAACCCAGTATCCTTATAAAGACTCTGCTGTTGTTGAGAGCTTGATGGCTTCTCTTCAATCTCTTCATCTCCCGGCACTTAAACCTGAGGGAAATCACTGTCCTGAGTTGGTGAGAAGCAAGCGTCTGGAGCATAAGTGGGCAAGGTCCCACCATTTTCTTTCTCAGAGAAAGATTCTCTAGCATCGAGCTGTCTTGTGGATAACATTCTAGAAGAAAAGCCACTCTCTGATACAAATTTTCTTTCTCTTTTCTTGCCACTGGAATTCAGAAGTAGGACCTGGAAGGGGCCTTCAGGATTGAGCTAATGGTCCAGGCTGGTACACCCAGAAGGAGTTTTTAAGATTGATATCAACCAGGACTACAATTTCTGGGTTGCAGAAATGTAGACAAGCCAAAAGATGCAGAAAATTCTAATTTGTTACTGCCATCTAATGAACAGATGGATTTTTCCTGGCTAGATCTTACAGTTCTAGCATCAGTACATTAATTGGACCTGAAATGGACTGGAAGACCATGCAGCTGCTGAAGTGTTTAGAATCACATGAATGTCAACTTCTACTAGTTCAAAATAGACGTTTCACTAATTGAAGTTTTAGAACAATCTTCAGAAGCAGCTCATGTGCTGCAACTATCCAGTAGAGCTGAGTAGTTTTTTACATTGAGAGTAACTTTGCTTTTTAATTATTTCTAGGCTGTTGACACTTTGAAGATGTTTGAAAAAAAGGATAGCAGAGTTAAAAGTGCGGCTGCAACAAATCTTTCTTTTCTATACTTTTTGGTGAGTAATTAAAAGTTTTTTTAAAGTCTTGAGGATATGGAGCTTCTCTGGATTTTCTCATATAGTTACTTTTAAATGTAGTCAGTAGTTTTAAGAGCAAATAGCCACTGAGTACCTTTCATTAATTGTTGAAGTTAATTATCTTGAAATTGTTTACTTCAAGTTCATGTGAAATGTGCTTCTTAAAGATAACAGTTCAAACTTCAAGTAGGTCAATCTGCTTTGCTAAGTAACAGAGCAGTGAGTTCAGTGGTACATGTTGACATCAGTCGATTTGTTTTAACTGACACAGGTTTTCCATTTCTGCCACAGCAACTTTCCAAGAAGTATTACTTAATAGGTGCTTAAAATGGATTAGAATGATACCCTTTTGGCAACTTTGAAATTCCCTTCCTTTACAACCACCTGGATCTTTGGGGAAATCATCAGCAAAATGCATGCAACATATAAAGTTAAACTATTGATCACGGAAACAGGATTGATTAAATATCTTTTTCTCCTAATATTTAATTGGTCAGCTAAAGGCAACATTGATTGGCTCATGGATTCTCAGAGGAAGGAAGCAATGAAGAGAACCATGAGTCAGCTTCAAACTAATTCTGAGGAACCGGGAGTAGAAATACTTCTGTTAGGCAGATGTCTTAAGAAAAAGATAATTGAATTGGATTCATTCAATTGGTAACAATTGGATTATTTAAAACCATGCCAGCAAAATATTTAGGAAGCAGATATATTGTTATATCGCTTAACCAATGGGTTATAATCTTAATAGGGACTAAAAACTTTAAATGGTAGTGTATGATTTTAATAAAAACTGAGGGCTAGAAACACACTTAACAAATCTGTGTATATCAGGAATCAAAATATATTTTTAAAGAGTTAATTTCCAAAGCATCAGCAACTAGATAAGATATGTTTTCTGTTTAATTTAGGAAAATGAGATTATACAAGCAAGCAATTATGCAGATTTAGCCGTAAATTCTGACAGATACAATCCAGCTGCTCTGACAAATAAAGGAAATACCATTTTCATAAATGGAGATTATGAGAAGGCAGGAGAGTTTTATAAGGAATCCTTAAGGAATGATTCGTCATGCACCGAAGCGCTTTATAATATTGGTAAGTCACAAGTCAATTTGGATTGCACTTTGAGATGATTGGAACTCTGGATAAGAATGTGTTATTTCTAAAATTGGAAATTAAGAGCTAGTTTTGTTCTTAATGGGGGGGGGGTGTCCACAATTGCGGGGCCAAGATGGTAAGTTCAAGTGCAGACAAAAGCCACCCCTCTGAAGGAGTTTAACTGCCCTTGGTAGGCAGCTGTTTCAGCCAGCACCTAGAGATGAGAGGGACTTCTCTCAACAGGCGCCAGCAGCAGCTTACAACATTCCCTGCCTGCTTCCCCACCGACTTTCTGGGGAAACCAAGAGAGAAAATTGCAAATTACATGATTGCGGGGTGCTTGGCAATTGCTGACCATGGGAGTGTATCGTGATCCATACAGCATTTTTCCTGAGGCCGTCAGAATTCCGGACCACCTTTAAACAGTCATCAGTGGAGGACTATCTGCATGTCATTTTGAAATTATTGTGGTTTATTGTAGATGCCTTAGATAAAATCAAAACGTTTTGAAGCCACACAATTACCCCATTGTGAGGGAATGGGAATAAAGCAAAGCATCAGAAGCCCTCCCAGGACATTTTCATCCACGATTTCTAGTTAGTGCCATAAGATGCCAAAACTATAGACTAAGCCAGTGATGGCGAACCTTTTAGAGACCGAGTGCCCAAAACCGGCCCCTGCCTCCCCGCCCACCCCGGCTCTGCGCCCCGCCCACCCGCATGGCCACTCACCGCCTCCACAGCCCGCAGCAGATCGCCCAGGCAGCCCAGCAGTGCCATGGCGGCCACGCCATCCGCCCATGCCCCGCAGCCTCATCTGTGTGTGACAGGGCGCGAGGTCAGAGTCTTGTCCCCGCTGCCTGGCTGCCATGCCCTTGGCTGTGCTGCTCTGCGCGGACCACGCTCGGGGGTAACTCTCCTCCGGGGGGGCTGCTGGTGAGGCCGTGGGGGAAGGCAAGGCTGGGGCGATGGTGCACGTGCCCACAGAGAGGGCTCTGAGTGCCACCTCTGGCGCCCGTGCCATAGGTTTGCCACCACTGGACTAAGCTCTGTATCAGAATTTTGTGACAATTTATGTTTATTTATATAATTTTTATTATGAAAAAGACCTCGAAATGGATTACCTTCTAGCATGTGTGGACTTGCATTTAGTTATATTATGGAAAATGTAATTTAGCTCAGTTTATTTCTATTTTTCGTAACAAACATGATCTCTTTTTGCAGGTTTATCATATAAAAAGCTAAATAGACTAGATGAAGCATTGGATTCTTTCCTGAAGCTTCATGCAATTCTTCGAAATAGTGCCCAGGTTCTCTTCCAAATTGCAAGCATGTATCTTTTCAACAAATTAATGTTTAACACTTACAGATATTCAATGTCCTTTCAGTCACAATTGTAGCACAGCAGTTGCTCATCTAAACATTGCAAGGTATCAAAAAACTCTACATAAGATATTCCTTAATTGACAATGTTTCAGATATGAATTAATGGAGGATCCTAATCAGGCCATTGAGTGGCTTATGCAACTTATCAGTGTTGTTCCAACAGACTCACATGCACTGGCAAAACTTGGGGAACTCTATGATAGTGAAGGTGACAAGTCTCAAGCATTTCAATATTATTATGAGGTAGGTGTTTTAAAAATTACATTTCCATATCAGCCTACATCTTGCATGCTATCTGGGGCTTACTGGAATTAAAATCTGGAGCATTTGAGGGTCATAAATGAGGAAGAGTACTCTGTTGTAGTTCCTTATATACAATAGGCATATTGTATGTGTGAAATATATTTAATTTGACCCTTTAAGATGGCAAAGAATTCAACATTCTGATTAGCAAAAATAATTCTTGGTACAGTAAATACATTTGCTAAATATATTTTTGTTGGTCAATGATATGGAATCCACAGAGAAAACATTTTATTCAGTAATACAACAGTTAAATTTGATTTGAAATTTCATTCTTCACATGGAAAAATTCTCATATAGGATTAAATAGATTGATTTCCCTTATACACATGCTGTCATTCACAATGGTATTATGAAAGATTTTTGGAAAATTTGAGGTAATGTATATAAGCAGATCAAGAAAAATAGAATGATATATCCCTGATGAATATTCCAGGAGCTTAATATGTCTGAAGTGCACTGAGTTGAAGAAGACTAATAAATCCACCACTACCATATAACCAGAGATTTAGAAAAAAATTCCTTATATTTTAATAATATTAGTTTATAGCCCCTCCAATTTTTAATCAGGATTAAGCAGATTTAAATCCTGCCATGTTTAAATAGGATTCAAACTAGGAAATGCGACTAGATAAATAACATCATTAATATCCACAAGTTTAATACAATAATAGTAAAATATTCCTATATCATATTCCTATATTTTATATTACTCATACATAAGAGGAGCCTCTCCTAATTAATCTGTCCCTCTGTTAAAAATATATTATTTTCCTAAACCGCCAGGATTATTGGAGCAAGTTGAATTCCTGGGGAAATGCAGTTCCAGAGAAGAAGGCCACATTCACAATTCCTATCTCCAAAAACTCTGTAGACAACTTTGTTTAACAAAGGGAACAATTAATACAATTAACTTGGTTTTGGTACAGTGAGCAGATTGAAAAAGGTGTAGATAATCCACCCCCTCCAGGGTCATTCACAATTCTCAACAACCTTCTCCAGATTGGACAATACTCAAATCTGCTAGGTTGAGCAATGGTTTCTTGACCCACATAGACCATTGTTTTCTTCATCATCATATTCCTTGCATGAATGAATATATATGTTCATGGTATATTAAGGAGGTAGATACTCATGCTCTTAAAGCAGAATCCTGCAGTCAGTGGCTAACTTAACAGAATATGGTTAATCTCCAGTTTTAAGAATGAGTTCTGTTCTCAAGATATGCCCTTAAGTTGAATATTACGCGAATGGAACAGTATTATTGTATAATACTGTATAAATAGTATTGCATAATGAACTTGAATATTGTGTAATTAGCTCATGTTTTGCTAGAGTAGGGTCCATTCTTAACTATGAGTCATCCTTAAACCAGGGCATGCTTAATCTAAGAACTTGCTGTAATTCTATCTTCCAATATTCAATAAGAGACCAACTGTCTGATTATATGTGTCATATCTGAATTAGGCCTGTCTAAGTACAAATACTTCAATTATTGAACATTCCACCTAAAAGTTAATATAATTAGATTAAATTTGCTAATGAATTATCCTCCTTGCTTTGAGTTGCAGCTTCTTTATACAACACACAAAGACCATTTGAACCATATTCTCAATGTAGCTTTGCCCTGGCAATCAGTACTTTGAACTGTTTACAGAGAGAGCGAGAGGTGATGGATAATCACTTTATATAATTTTTCTCTTCAAGTTAAGTAGCTCACATTTTCAAATGCATGAAATGGCCACCATGTTTAACTATCATAGGCTACCATAACTCTTCATAAATTGTCTATAGATTTATGGTACATGTACATTTTGCTTGTTTAAGCCAAACAATTTAGTCATAATTATTAAGCTTGGGTAATTTGCTTACCTAAAATAAATTAGTTTTGGCTACTGTATAGATTCAGTGGAAACACATTGTAATTGTAATACACTGTAACAAATGTAACATACAGTATTTTATTACATTAACATTGACCAGCAAAAAATCATAATTTGAGGAAGTGCTTCCTCACTTCACCTTTAAAATACTTGCAAATCAAATAGGCAAGAAATAAGCACTTTTTAAATCAAATGTCATAATTTTTCTGTTAATTGCAAATGAGTACATTCTCTTTAGTGATTAATTAATGTATTAGTATGCGACTTATATACATTCATGCATTATGTATTTTCAGTAGCTGGAGAATTACACATTAATGTGTAAACTATTCTAGAAGCAAAATAAAGCTTATCACTAACGTTACATTTCTTTCAACCCTTTTATTTTGCTAGTCCTATCGGTATTTCCCTTCAAACATTGAGGTCATAGAATGGCTTGGAGCCTATTACATTGACACACAATTCTGTGAAAAAGCCATTCACTATTTTGAAAGAGCAGCACTTATTCAGTAAGTAATCACAACATTTGCATGTTGAGAGTCATTTCACTTCTACAGGCATTTTCTACAATATTGTTATCACTGACATAAATTAGGTGTAGAAAATTGGGTGATTTTTTTCAAGAATTATTTTCAGTGCTTCTTTGATGCTTTTAAAATAGTTGTGCTATGATTTAACTTTAAGGAAAATTCAAGTAAATCTTTAAGCAATTAGAAGGGTGAAACATTCTGGATTACACTTTTCTAGATCTGTTCTGATATAAAGAGGTCAGCACCCTTGAATTATTCCAGTTTAGCCAAGAATATGTGTAATATTTTGACTAGATTCCACTGGATTTATTTGATAAGCCTTAAAAGCTTTAGTGGTGACAATAAAAATGACAAAGGAATGGCTGAAAACATTCTGTCTGAGCCAGTAGTTGAGAGAGAGAGAGGGAGGGAGGGAGGGAGGGAGGGAGGGAGGGAGGGAGGGAGAGAGAGAGAGAGAGAGAGAGAGAGAGAGAGAGAGAGAGAGAGAGAGAGAGAGAGAGGCATGCATGCATGCATGCATGCATGCTTTCTTCTTAAAGAATGTTGGGGTTGCTTTTAAAAAAACCCAGTAGTTATGATAGATTTTAAAAGTTCACTTCCAGTTTCCTTAATTTAGATATAAACTCATTTGAAATAATATATCATATTAGCACTTCTCATGAATTGGGTAGTAGAGATTCTGTTGATGGATCCCGTGGTCTGGATTCATGCATCATATGAACCCAATTTTTTTCAGGTGTTGTCTATGGTATAAACCAGTGGCTATCATTGAAACTAAATCAAACAAATCAGAATTATTTCATAAACATTATTTTTATATGAGAAAGATTTAGAATCGAGTGTTATAATCCTGATTCCGATAGAATCATGGCTCATGAAAGTATTGACAGAAATAGTTTCAGTAGGACTAAACAATTTTCCTTTTATTGTTATGCTATTAAAAGATAGAAGCATCTTTTAAATGAAGCCTAGTCAGAATTTCATAATACATCAAAAACATTTTATGGTTTAATTATTTCTTGGTAATTCAGGAAAAACAAGTTATCACTTCACCAGTCTTTTAGGAAATGACCAATAGAAAAGAGTTTTTTCTGAATGAATATAGATCAGTAGAGGTACTTAAAAAAAACCTGAAGCTTGAGCATTTTAAAATCAATAGTCATAGATAAAGCAGGAAGGATTTTAATTTTAAAATTACAGAAAAAAGCAATATAATAACCTTCAGCTCTATCTATGCTTCAAATAAGTTGTGCTCCACTTGGTATGTTACACTAAGCATTAAATGTATAATCTCAATCATTATTGCTCTTTCTACAGAAATCAGCTTTCTGATATGTTTCTGTTTTAAATTTTAAAATCATTGGTTATATGCCAAACATAACTCACAGCATCTCTCGGTGGGACTGTGGGAAAATGGGCTGCAGAATATCTGTGAAGCAACGTAATAATATAAAATATGTGAATATATGGTTTCACTTAAGAAACAAAAAATTGTGTGATGCTAAGATAATATAACCATCTAATAATCCATACATATGTGCTTTCTGCTCTCCAGATGAAGGAGCTGCAACATAAATGTTCCTGTTGGCTGGACCAAGTAGTCAGTTTTAAAAATGTTTGGGGTTCATCCAGCCAGAATAGAATACGATTTTCAGTGCCGTTCTTTTCAGATTACAAATTGGCATTGAAACGTACATATTTGCATATTTTTACCTTTCCTTAGAGAGAAAGAAATTATTTGTTTGTCCATGAAAATATTCGCTTTGAGCAGTTCCATTTTGATTAATTTCATCCATATGCTAGATGTTTAAGGAAAGTTTTTCAGTTGCATTGCACTGTGATATGTGTACTTACAGGCCAACCCAGGTGAAATGGCAATTGATGGTTGCCAGCTGCTATAGAAGAAGTGGTAAGTGTCCATACCTATTGCATTTTAGTTTTAATATTTTTCCTATAATTTGGCCTATCTGTCTGAGCTTGTTTCCTTCTTTATTTACTGGCTAATAGGTAACTATCAAAAAGCTCTGGATACCTACAAGACAATTCACAGAAGGTTTCCAGATAATGCCGAATGTAAGTAATTTTTCTAACATAATGCTCACTGCATTTTATAGTTATCTCACTTTTTTACTGGATTATTTCATACACAGATATTTGCCTTACTACTTAGGGGCTATCATATTCAGTCTAAAGCAAGTTATCCATCATTTGGGTCTGCTGTACACACACCTCCAGCACAAACAAGACTTTCCAGCTTTCTTAAGCAGAAGAAGACCTTCTTTGAATACAATCTCTGTATTGCAGGGAATGGGAAAGATCTATTAGAAGGGGGTCTTTGTATTAAATACAGAGGAAACCATTGGAAATATTGGAAATACTCGAAAAATAGTGCAGAGGAGAGCAACAAAGATGATTAGGGGACTGTAGGCTAAAACATACGAAGAACTGTTGCGGGAATTGGGTGTGTCTAATTTAATGAAAAGAAATACTAGAATGATAACAGAATTCCAATGTCTCAGGGGCTGCCCCAAAGAAGAGGAAGTCAACCTATTCTCCAAAAGTACCTAAAGGCAGGACAAGAAGCAATGGATGGAAATTAATCAAGGAGAGAACCAACCTAGAACTAAAGAGAAATTTCCTGACACTGAGAAAAATTAACCCGTGGAACGGCTTGCCTCCAGAAGTTGTGGGTGCTCCAACACTTGAGGGTTTTAAGAAGAGACTGGACAACCACTTGTCTGAGATGGTATAGGGTTTCCTGCTGGAGCAGGGGGTTGGACTAGAAGGCCTCCAAGGTCCCTTCCAACTCTGTTATTCTGTTATATGGCAGGGTATCAAATGTGATAGAAAGCAAAATGAGGTTAATGGAATCTGGACTGCACAAGGTGGATTCTTATGAGACTTCATAAAAGTCTGTCGGGGACAGGCACTCTCTAGAAGTACATTCTGATGTATGGTGTAGGCAGTAAGTGCTATAATATTTAATAGGCATTACTACCTAATAAGTATGTTTGTGATAATAATTATCTAATTAAAAGTGACTTAAAACTTTAATATATTCCATTTAAAAACTATCCTCCTCACTTTTCAGCGTTTATTATAGAAATACAAGAGTTTGGGAAAAGACATGCATTCTTTTATTAACAAAAATGAAAAGAGAATTTGCAGGCAGGATTCTAATACCTCCTGTTGTCTAAGAAATGTGGTGCTATGAAATCATAAGCCCTAGGCAATTTAATGTCACAATGAAATATTTTCTGTTCAATGACTTTCTTGCTGGTAGGCTGGCATTGTCCGATGGCTGCCACCCTTCTTGGCTAGCAAAACTTCCATCCATACCCGCAGAGATGAAGGAGTGAAAGGGATCTGCCCCTTTGCAGAAAAAGTTTCCCAATCTATGCTGTGTTGTATTGCATTGTTGCACAAATGAATACATTTTTACTCCCATTCAGGTTTTTTTTCTCCACAATTTCTTTTCACAATATTAGTGCTAGGAGAAAAAAACCCTGTTCTTTTATGTTAATATTGTGGCTATTATATTCTAGGTTTACGGTTCTTGGTTCGACTCTGCACAGATATGGGAATGAAAGAAATGCAAGAATATGCAACAAAGCTTAAAAGAGTAGAAAAATTGAAAGAACTAAGGGAACAGGTATAAGTCATTTTTAAAAGCACAAGTTACTTCAATACTCTTAAGAATACAATCTGATTTTATATTGTTGCACCCCTAGACTTTCTAATAATACAGTTCTACCAAAATAGCTTTTGAGTGCTACAACATGTAATGGTAAAAATCTATCTATGTTTACTTTAACTCAGGACAATAAAAACATGTCAAAAGATAAATAAAAACACTTAGCACTTTGGTTATGGCTGCTCCCATAAAGGTCACGGCACATTCTTGTCTGTGGCTCCACTAATGACAAAGCAGCATGCGACAATATCATGCATGTCTGGCACTGTTTAAATTATTCATAATCTCCTCCTCCCCCGCAGCTATGGCAATGAGTAAAGGAAAAAGCAGCCCTCTAATATTTGAGTCAATTGGATAGAGATGGGCAGCTATAGAAATTGAATAAATAAATAAAATTTGAAAAACGGATGCGTTATTATTATACCCATCAATTTGAAATCACAACGGCCAGATGGTGTTGGCCTTCATACGCATCAAGTTGTTCCCAAGAACTAGATATCATAATGTGTCGGCGTAGTGTTTGCATTCAAGCAATGCTGCCTTTCGTAATTGATTGATAAAAATTTTGTCAATGTGCAGATTAGATGTCATAATGTGTCAAGCGTAGTGTTTGCATTCAAGCAATGCTGCCTTTCGTAATTGACTGATAAAAATTTTGTCAATGTGCAGATTTTCTAAAGTGTTGTCCAAGGCTTTTTGGTATGGCACCCAGTGTGCTGATAGCCACTGGGACCACCACTGGCCGTTAATGCCATAACTTTTCAACTTTGATTTTCAGATCTTGACACTTTCTGATTTTCTCCAATTCTTTAACTTCTATTCTACAGTCTCCCACCTGAATTACCTTTTCATTTTCAACTACTTCTTCAACTCTATGTTGCTACCAATGTTTCATTACTGCAAAAAAATAATTTTTATCTTCTTAACGACTGTGTGACATCGTTGTTCATAGTCATTTTGTATAATCATCTTGCACATGCTGAATATATGATCTATGATTTTCTTCTGCTTTTTTGCACAATTTGCACTTCGAATCATTTGGTGATTTTTCAATTCTGGTCTTGATTGCATTAGTTCAGATAGCTTGCTCTTCATTAGCCATAATATAATAATAAATAAATGCAGACCAATAAAATCCAGAAAATATTATTTTTAAAGAAGTTACTGAAGTTTTTTCTGCATGCCCCTAAATGTTCCCATTGGTAAAACAAGATTTATGGTCCATCACTACAATAAGGTCAATAATAATAATACAATAAAATAAAATTTATTAATTCAGCATATGAGATCCGTTCAAAAAAGACAATTTTCAGTCTGTATCGCTTTTTCAAGGGCCAGGTATTGCACTATTGATGTTTAAGACTCACAATCCAAGAAGCTCAGGGAAATATATAGTATTTTCAGGAGTATACAGTAATTTGGGCAAATGTATTTGCATTCTTCCTCCCAATCAATCCCTTCTTAGCCTTAAAACTCAGAAAGTGGTCTCAGGAAGAACTGTGAGGTGTAATTTGTGTAAAAGAATGCTATAATAATTATTGATATTAAACAGTAACTCTGCCTTTTCCGTCATTTGTAGCGTGTCAGGTCTGGCAGAAATGGCAGTGCCCGTGCCCGCAGAGAAGGGAGTGCTGGAGGTGGTGAGTACTAATCCAATTAAGGTTGGGTGAACGTGACCATTTTTGCAATGTCTCAATTTAGTTTATCTCTGTTCCTCATCTTGTAGATCTGTCAGGTTTGCTTTATTGAATTTGGTAGGTTTTTTTCAACAGCATCACACAAATTTGTTATATACTTTCATACACAATCCTCTACACGTACACAATTTGCCTAATACAGTATGTATTTTTACATTATAAGTATTCAGTCTAATACAAATTCCACGGTATCACACATTGCTTTAGGAACTGGGACAAATTTCAAAAGTTGTTTCTTATGTAACTTTTTTAAGAACAGATGTTCAGTGTTCTCTCTCTTTGGTGTGCCATACCACATAATGTTTTTAATTCAGACCATGAAACATTGTCATAAGACTTTGAGTGCTATTAGGGCTTAAAGACTAAAAGCTATGCCATGTGTTTTCATGCTAATTGCCTTGCATCATGGAGTGTTATAGCCTTAAGCTTTTATATATTTAATTTTGGCTTTGTTTTCATTTATCTTTCTTATGGTGTACTGTGTAACGTAGGTTATGAAAAAATGTTTCTGAAGTGCAATTGAAAGCGTGCAAATGAACGTTACAACCATAAATATTACATTTTATTCCTGGTATTGCTTACTGTACTATGGAATGGAAAACATTACAATGAACGAGAGAAGAAACATTATTTTCTCAAAGTCCTTTTCTGGAGATGAACCACTGTAGGGTTTGATTTGCTATTTTATTATGTTAGCTTTCTGCCATGTTCCAGAAGTCTTGGAGCATCATTTCCATCAACTAACCTGGCTTTAGCTTCTTCTGACTGGAAATAATGATAGTCCTGACATATCTGGAAAGAAATAAGTGGCAGAAGACTGACTTAAATAATTAAAAAAAATTCATTCAGGCTCAGGGTGAGCAGAAATATGATTAGATACAGTTGCATGATTAATGGTAATATTAGGAGTAAAGGCATTTGACTTTGTATGGGTGGGTTTAGATGAAAGCTTTAGAATGCTCCCATACAGCAAACTATGCAAATGCAGGTGGTTTTCAAATTATGACCACAATTGGGACCAGAATTTCCATTGCTAAGCAAGACAGTCGTTAAGTGAGTCACTCCCAATTTTACACCCTTTTTCCCATGGTTGTTAAGTGAATTCCTGCTATTGTTAAGTGAATCATGCAGTCATTAAATGAATCCGGCTTCCCCCATTGACTCTGCTTGTCGGAAGCCAACTGGGAAGGTTGTAAATGGTGTTCACATGACCCCAGGAAGGTGCAACCAGCCTAAATACATACATGTTGCCAAGCATTTGAATTTTGATCATGGGGTGGGGATGCTGTGACGATCATAACTGCAAGTACCAGGTGTAAGTCACTGTTTTCAGTGCTGTTGTAACTTCAGCGGCCACTAAATGAATGGTTGTAAATTGAGGACTTCATCTGTAATGAAAAGCCCTTGCTATTCTTACAGTGCTCTGTGGGAGACTTTAAGAACTTCATTTGCTAGAATCTTACCACTTTTTAGCAAGGCAGAAGGACACTACAGCATGTGGTATCTAGTATTGGTAGTTAGAGCAGTTGAGGGAATTGCTTGCTCAAGCTGTCAGTCCTCTTGCATAACTAGTAATTGTACATTCTCTGATTATTTGTTGGGCACAGATGTCCAAGGAATACAGTACCCCGTGCTATGATCCCATGTGAAAAGGCAGTAGACTTTTAGATTATGCTTTGAACTCAGAATTTTGGATCATGCTGGAGGCACTTACGTTTCAGTCGAATGAAAGAACTTTACCTGATGACAATAGCCAGTCTCATGTCCTGTGCCAGCTCAGCAGGCTATAGAATTCTGAACTTTACACATCTAATGTAACTTGCATGGAAGTAACACTTTTTGTAAGTTTATTTTCTACCATTTCAGAGAGAAAACCTCTGTTCACAGATATACTGTATGTTACACGGTGTATTATTTACCAGCTAATAATGATCAGAAAATAGTTTCAGTAGATGTTCTTCTATGATCTTTTCTTATCCTGATGATCTGGAGTATTGATATTCCATTTCATATTTGCTTGGGCCTTTGTACTGTTACTTGCCTTTGGTTGTTCTTCTTTCATTCTTTCTATTTTCTAGCTTGTCCCTTCTCCAAGTAAAGCTCAGACTCAGAAGTGTCAAGAGGTCATTTAAATTTCCCTACTGGCATCAGCTTATTGTCTGCCACAATCAGAAGACTCTAAAACTCTAAAACTCTTCCTCTGCTAACATGAAAGCCTGTAGCTATAAAACTCAGTGGACTAGGATGTTTTAGGCCACTTTTTGAATGCCACAAAGAAAGGGATTACTCAAGAGGTCTGGAGCAGAATGCTCCAAAATCTGGGGGAAAGGACTAATCCAGGTCCCTCAATCCTTAATAGACCTTCTGGAGATGTTCTTTCCAGGTGGGTTAATCCTGGTGTATTATTTAGTGTACTATATTTAATCTAATTTAGCAGCTTAAATATTTTCAGCATTATCAATAAAAGAGAATATTTGTAGCTTAGAGTTGAAATAAGGTTTTTTTGGTGCTGTCTGAGCTTGCTTGTTTTCTTGCAGACATTTCATTAACCAAATTTCATTACCTGGTTTAGGTAATGAAACAACTGCAAGAAAACAACCAAGCTCAGAGAGCACCAAGGACCCTTGTTTTGTATTATTTAATGGTTAATTTACTATTCTTTGAAGAATAACAAAGAATTTGGTTTAGTTTGGGGAATTCAGCTTGATTCTTTTATAAATATAAATGTGTCAGACTGAATTTAGATGCAGAAAGATAAGGGGCAGATAAGAGACAGTATATCCATCAGAAAGCTTTACTTTATTGGTTCCACAACCACTATCAGGGTATACCAACCTTTCTCTCTCTCACCCAAATAAATTATTCTCATATGCAAACACATCTTTTCCCATCCTCTTTCCACCAGAAAGAGGAAGAGAGGCATTGATAACTGGAGAGGAGAGGGAAGGGATGAGAGATAAGCCCTCTTGAAGCTGTTACAAGCAGCTCTTCCAAACAAAGCAAATCTCTTAAAGCAGGGATTCCCAAACTTTTTCCTTTATTACCCAAAACCGCTTATCAGAATCTCCTTTTTACCCAATATGGGTAAACCAATTTAAATGTCCTTGTTGTGATTGGTTAATAGGCTCGTGTGTCAAAGAAAAAACATTTTTAATAAATTTTGGGTAATTTACACCGGTTTGGGAAACACTGCTTGAAATTATCCATTGTGTTTCAGTCTGAAGAGACAGGAAGAATAAATGATTGATTGTAGAAAATTTTATGCCAGACATTTTTTTTTCTCAGCAACATTCCCTAAAACCCAGCAGAGAACTAAAACATCACAATGAAAGAGTCGTATGTTTAAACTCTGATCTGTAAAATATATGGAAATCATCTATGTGAGCAGTCATTCAAATAAAATTCAGTCTCAGCAAAACTAAAATGCAGGTCGTTAATTTGCAATTTAGCAACTTGTTAAGCAAATGGAAATAAACAGTGCTTCTGTGGTAAAGAACAGAAACATGCAGCCTATGGAAGTATATAATTGCAATAAGAAACGTGCCATCATGAAAATAATTGCTCCAAGAGAACTAGGTTCAAGGAAACCTCTAAGGTCTTCAGGGAATGGTGGAGAAGAACCTATGAGATGTCATAACAAACAAACTAACAAATGATAAGACCCCTGATGACTCTGATTCAGATAGGAAAAATCTGCCCTGCCTTGGGGGAGAAGACCATGATATTACTATGTAATTGTATCTTACATACCGAAGTTTTTCATTGTACATGTACAATTACATGTAAGGAATTTACAATATGTAAACAATATGTGCACTATGTCATTGCCACAGTATTTATTAGATTTATATCTCGCCTGATGTTATTGTGCCTAGGTGGCATTTTGTGGGTACAGGTTGTAGTTAGAAATGTTAATTGTGAGCCAGAAGGGTCTGTAATTCAACTCAGCTTTGAATTCAACTGAATGTCTTAGGCAAGGCATGTAAATGGCTTTTGCTATTTACCATACAAACTAATTTTATCAGTAGCTGTAAGGATTGCTAAAATAGCAATCCAGAATAGATTGGTTCATAGCCAGAATCTGGTCATAGTTTCAAGTAAGCCATTTGGGTTATGGCAAAGTAACTGTATGTGGAATGCTCTAAGTTTGTAAAATTTCATATACACCAAGACTTTGTGCTACGTTGACCTAAAATTATATTGAACATTATTCTCTCTTATGTCAGAACCTGGTAGCACAACAGTTAAAGGAGAACGTCTGAGTACGAAATTGAAATCTTTGCCAGGAACAAATGAGCCATATGAAAGTAATGTTAATAAAGAAATAGGTAAGTTTGTGTCTAATTATTTACTTTCATAGAATTGTTCAGATACACAGAGAAGACCAAAATTTAACTCTTTAAATCATTGGTATAAGTAAGTGTTTATAATGGCAGGAAAGGAGAACTACTACTCTTTAGGCAAAAAGTTCATATCAGAAATATATATATATATAAAACTACCATGTGGACTTTTTCCAGTATGCAAAATATATTATCATCAAGAACTAGAAGAAATAGAAAATGGAATTAAAACTGCCTATCAGCCTAAAACTGATATCAAAGAGACATCACTAGCATATCTGGGAAGAATCATCAACCTAGATATTCCAGCGATGACACTTCGGTATCCGGAAGTAAGAAAGACTTATGGGGTCTTCTGTTAATTGTGAAAAAAGTGCTAAAATAGAATTATTCTTCCAAGTTTTTTGTAAAAAACCTAGTCCTAGGTTATGGCAAATGCCATGCCAATGCAAGTAGAGACATTGAAGTAGTAACAGACTGTAGACTCAAAATTTTACAGGGACAGTGACTAGCCATAAAATAAAAAAGCTACCTGCTACTTCATTGTGTTTGATATATCTAACCAACATATGAAGAAATATCAGAAATGAGATAGGTTTCCCCAGTTATTAGTACCAAAGTCTTGCATGGAAACCAGACCATCAGAAAGAGTGATTGAAGAAAAGTCAATGCCTTTGAACTATGTTGCTAGAGAAAATTGTTGAGAATACTTTGGACTTCAGTAACAATAGCAATAGTACTTGGATTTTATACTGCCCCATAGTGTTTTACAACATTCTCTGAGCAGGATTTTCAATGTCAGCATATTGCCCCCCAAAATCTGGGTCCTCATTTTACCAACCTCAGAAGGATGGAAGGCTGAGTCAACCTCAATTCCTGTCAGGATCAAACTCCAGACTGTGGGCAGAATTAGCCTTCATTCTTACCACTGCGCCACTAGTACTTATAATGGACATCAAGAAGAGTATATAATTCAATACTAAATAAAATAAAATGGGCTGCTCAGTGGGAGTGCTGATAATGTAGCTTAAATATGTGGAGCATATAATATGAATCCTTGGAGAAGAACTCAGTGCTTGGAAGAATGAAGGCAGTTGAAAAAGAGTGACAAAAGATAAAGTCACTAGTTACTGTTACTGGGTATGATCTTACAAGACCTCAAAGAAGCACTGACAAAATAATCCTGTCAAAATAATGTCCATTGAATCACAAAGAAGCGCCTGAATGATTGAACAGCCACATCAAATTCAGCCACATAATTCACTTATAGAATCAATATAGCTTTATGAAATTCAATCTTTAAAAAGCATCATGCATAACATGCACTTCAGTAGTAGCCTACATGTACATTCTGCAAACCTGTAGAATGCAAAGTGAGCTGTATAAAATGTTTCTTCTGTTTATATATTAATTTAGAACACCAGAAGTGAAATTTTCTGTTTGCAAACGGTAGAGCTCCTAGATTGCCTATGGAAATGAAACTAAATGTAGGATAAATTGAAATTAAATACATTGATGATATGCCCATGAAAAATAAATCATGGTGATTTATTTACAGTGGTGTCTTGGTACTCATCAATTGGTTCTGGGAGGCACGATAAGTACCAAAAACGACCCGAATTTTTTTTTCTCATAATAATGTAGCGAGTCACAAGACAGCTGACGCCAACAACTTGTAGCTTGTGCATTGAATACCAAACAAATGATGAATACTGGGACAAAATTTTCTCATCAAAATGTGTTGAGTACCAAATTCAATGAGTTTCAAAGCAGTTTTGAGTACCAAGGTACCACTGTATATCCCAAACAGCAGATTTATTCTTAATTTAATTAGGGGAGGGAATGGTGATTGGACGTGCTTTACAGGAAATGTGTTCCAGAGATAGAATATCTGAAAATAATGAGCAATTATAGGCCATGTTTTCCCCTGAATCCTTACCCAACCTTATGTATTTCCTGCAATAATTCTTGTTTTGGTTAAAGTTACAAAGAATGGCTTCACCAGTCCTTGGTCACATTAAATTCCCACTCACCAGATACACTCAGATTACTTATTCTAACTACTGGCTGGTAGAAAAGGGAGTTGGAAATGGCAGTTGAGCAACCAAGAGAGGAGCTGGTTATTATCCAGTGTTGGAGCTGAAGGAGGTTATAAGCATACTAGGGGTAACTATTATGGCAATAAGCTGGGACCGAAAATGAAATGAAAAATGGGAGCAGTAGGGGTGGTATTGGGGAGACTATGAGATAAGAAGAGGGAGGGAAGGAAGCCAAGAGTCTCTGGATATTTGTCTGTTGTCGGATATTGAATTTATGTTTGTGTGAGTGAAGCAGCACCCAGTTGGATAGATAAAAATAGAGAGGAACTAGTATTTGAATTGAGAGTTTGGAAGAGAAAGCCAGAACTGTATGGGAAGAGAAAAAAATTACAATCTGAGGCTGATTCCTCCCTTTTTCAGATATTCAAGATCTGAGGCAAGACTTTGTGGCTTGTTCCAGTTTTTGTTCCAACTACTTCTTTTCATTGAGATCTTGGGCATGTTATGTTTCTGGCAGTCTTGCTTTTTTGAAGAATGTGTGTTTTGCAACTGACCCCAGCATACTGATTCATGACATTTCCTTTAAAAGTTCCAATGGGCCAATCTGCTCCCAAATTGGAGATTCTTGTCTTCATTGGTGCAGAAGAAGAGGTTCAGTAGTAACACTGGGAAAAAGATCTCTAAAATTTGGTAGGACATGACACAAGATCTTACACATTTGGAGAAAAGTGCATGACTACCTTGGACTGTGAAATGTGATTTATTCTAACACAGAATTAGAGGGGGGGCACTAAGTCCAGCTTCTGTTGAGTGCAAGAATCCAAATTCAAACATGCGCAACAGATGGCTGTCTGGCCTCCATGTGAGTACATCTAGTGAAGAGAAACATGCACTGGGTAATTGATTTCACTGGGTAATTGATTTCACTGAGCAATTGGTTCCACAATATTATTGCTTTTACTATTAGGAAGTTTTTGTTTTAACATCCAATTAGGATCCATTTACCTGTAATTTAATCCTTTATTTTGTATCTTGCATTGTGACATAATGGAGAACAGGTCATAACCTTCCTCTGAATGACACCCTTTCAGGTATCTGAAGAGTGCTGTTCTATCCCCCACACCCACAACTTTTCAAAGCTAAAAATTCCCTAATTGTTTAGTCTCTTTGTATAACATAGTTTTTAGTTCCTGGTTATCCTTGTTGTACTTTATGAATTTATTCATTTCTGTAAAACCTTTTTAAAGAATGGGTGCCTGAAAGTTGGGTTTTTGATCAAAGTAGAATAAAGTTTCCTACAGTTTAAAACTACGCTTGTGTTGATGTAGTCTAAAATTGCATTTGCCTTTTTTTGAAGTCACATCACACTTCTGACTTATCTTTCTTCCTTTTTTCGCTCCTTCCCCCATTCCCTTCCTTCCCTCCCAAATATTCTTCTAAGCCTCGTATTCTGTATTTTTAAATCTGTGGATTTGGTTTTCGTTATCTGAATTAAGACTTTGCATTTGTCTTTGTTTAATTGTTAACTTTCAGCCCATTTCTCTAACAAGATAATTTTGGATTATATTTTTACCTTCAGGTGTCAAACTCGCCGTGTCACATGACGTGTTGCGATGTATAGCGACTTTTTTTGCATTGCCGGAGCTGGGGTGGGCAAGGCCTCCGTATGATGCAACCAGCAGTTTAACACCCCTGTTCTAGTATATTGATCCCACCCAGTTCTAGCGATTCAGAAAAAGAACAAATTTCTTAGCTCTATTTTTTTTTCTCCAAAATGTAGATGCTTCCTACCTGGATCCACTTGGACCTCAACCCGAGAGGCCAAAAACAGCACTAAGGAAAAAAATGGATGAAGATGAGTTTGCTGATGAAGATGTAGGCGATGATTTGCTTCCAGAATAACTTTTTAGATCAGTTCAATTCTTTTTTAAAGGTTTCAAAAGAAAAAAAAATCTTAATAGAAATTTATATTTATTTGAACTATATATATATATATATATATATATATATATATATATATATGAAATCTTTATTTTAAGTAAAGTTTTTATAGTAAGAATTTAAAATCTTGTGCATCTGTTGTCAATCATAACTTTTATCTCATATCTTTTATGCTCACCCAAACCGCCTTAATGATCTATGGGACCAGCGATCAGCCTAAGGCTGAAACATTGAGCATCTTTATATCATAACCCAGGTATCTTGTCTTGATAAGTATAGAGTTTTATTGGAGAGCAATTGCTCATCCTAATATGTCTACTTGAAGTATTGCCACTGAAAAGAAAGCTTAAGAGTCAAGTCATGAGTGGTAGGACATCAGTCATGGAAGCCAAAAACAATAGTGGTGGCAGGTGGATTTGTTAATCGTATCAGCCCTTCCCAGCGGATTCAGGAGAACCCTTCCCGGGCATTTGGGGGAATATTTCAGAAAATGAATTGAGAATATCTAACAATACTATCTATGGAGAGAAATTGCAATTTCTAAGTGCAAGTAATTCTAATCATTCCTAATTATTTGATTATATTTGACCATAATCCATGTTTTCCAAATTGCAAAATGTGAAATCCCCATCTTGTATATGGCAAGATTTTATACAGTTCTGTGCACATGAGATTTATTTATGCCATGATATGATAATCTCAGAATTTTTTTAACCAAGTAGAGTTGTTCCTTATTGTAACTGAAGCAATTTTTATAAACAATCCTATATCTGCAGGGTTAACTGTTCCATAATTTTCTCTGCATCTGTGGGGAAAAAACTGCAGCAGTAAACTGCAGTACACCATCTGCCACGAATTTCTGTGTATCAATATTCAAATCTCAGAGTCAAGTTCATTTTCAGCAGAGATTGTGGGAATTACTCCACAAATGAAATAGGAAATTAGTATTGTGCACATCTAAGAAATGAACGATTTGATTAAAAATCAAAGGGGATATTTCAGAGCTTCACTTTTTCTAACTAGCTAATAAATGATTAACTGACACATTAGGAGAAGCCTATATATTTTTCCATACTTACAAAAGCAGCCCATCAGCTTTACAAAGTCATAATTTAGATATTTGCTGGACTTGCAAGTTAGCAAAACACTTTACAATCTATAGAGACCTCTTATTTTCTTTTCTGCATCTTTGTCATTATTTGGAAAGTGTAGAAAAATGGAGCAATACCCAAATAGTGTCCTTTGATAAGTTTTCATTAATTACACATATTTCATTACATAAACTTTTAAACAAGAAAAAAGCAAAACTGGGATAAATTAATCTGCTTTCTAAAATATCTGTCCATCACAAATAGGTGATTTATTGAAGTTTTAAAAACGAATAAAGACTACTTTAGAGCAGCACTGTCTTTTTAAAACATGTTTTCAATTTGCACCGTTACAATTTAATTCTTTAAATGAGAAACAGGGAGAGAAATGTCTAATGCTTAATTTATCAACACTGACCTTATTTTCCCTAGGCAAGTGTATCAGAGCAAGGATGGGCAACCATTTTGTTTCTAGAGATAGCACTTTAAAATTATTTTTGATGTAAAAAGCTGTAGCGGTTGGGGTAGTAACATATACAGGAAATCAAAATTTTAATCTGCTTTTGCGTTTTAGGGAGATTTTAATGTTTTAGGAAAATGATAGGCATATAACACTATGATTTGATTCGTTATTTGATATTTTGCTGCTGTTTATTGGTGGCATCATCCTGTTAGTATTTAAGGGACACAGAACGGAAACTAAATTAAGAGGAAGAAAACAATAATTCTGTGATGAAATACATGTTTCATATACTCTCTAATAGAAAGATCCAAACAGAGAGATCTTTTATTGATACTTGGAAAGGCTTACGAGTTTAATTCAGTATATATAGCTTCTTAGCTCCACTTAAAAAAGGAGCTCTAGAGTTCAGTGCAGGGTATAGCTCTGTATTTGGAGAGCTGGAGCTAAAATAATCACTCTGAAATCTTTTTATTTTTTTTTAAAACACCTTTCCAGCCAAACTTGGCAGAACTATTTTAAGGTGGATTATTTAATGATTTTTGCAGGTTTTGTTGTCTGGAAGAACCTGCAGAGTTTAGTAATTATAAAGATGGTTTATGTAAGGGCAGTTACAGACAGTGGACTCATTTAGACACCAAAATGTATAAAGACTCCAGCTTTATAACTTTGTGCAAAAAAATTTCCTTAAGAAACTGGATAACAGCAATTTGTATAACGTATTTTGGTAGAAGGCATGAAGATGGCTGGGTGATTTTGGGCCAGTCATCTCTTAGTCCCAGGAAGAAGCAATCGCAAAGGACTTCCAGAGATCTTGCCAAGAAAACTGCAGGGATATGTCCAGGCAATTTCCAGCAGTCAAGACTGATTTGAATGCATATATGTTTAAGCGCCTGCACACGCCCACACACTCACACACAAAAGTAAGCCATACATTTAAAGTGCTCTGTAGATAACTCTCCTAATCATGGATCTTGCACAAATGAAAACATTTGGATTTGTATGGCTCCTGAATTGTATTTGACATGGTTCCGAAAGAAGCAGCTTTTCAAAGAAACTTGAGGCATTGTTTTCCTTAAAGAATCTTTAATGGCAACATAGCTTCCGCACGTACATAGCAAAGCCAAAATCTGAATTCTCCTCCCCCAGCCCACAGTATCTGAGCATAACTCACTCCCTCATTTAACAGTCATTAATCACATTCTCCAATTAGTTTGAAGTGTGAACTTTCCCTCCCGTTCCATAACCCGCCATATTTTATCTCCTGGTATTACAACTAACCTTGAAAATACTCTACTGAGATACTGTTACGGCTAGTTCCCAAGCACATTCTTCCACTCCCCCTCCCGCAGATCTAATTGTAACTCTAAAGTAATACACAGGTTAAATAGTAAATGTCTGCATCTTCATATATTGTCAAGCAAGAACATCTGATGTTAACAGCATTGACAGTATTAGTTTGCTGTAATCCATCATAATATCACGGTCAACATCCAGCTCAATGGACTGCAGAAATTGGTATGTGGGCTCTGGAGAGAAAGTGAAACTAAAAAATATTTACAAAAAATTCGTATTTCCAACAGCTATGTGAGCCAACAATTATTGCTTTGTGACAGGGATTCCTCCCAGAAAGTTTTGCCAAAAGTTCTTAGCATACAGGTGGTTCTCAACTTACGACCACACTTCAACCCAAAATTTATGTGGCTAAGTGAGACATTGTTAAGTTAATTTGGCCCCATTTTATGACCTTTTTTGCCATAGTTGTTAAGTGAATCATGGCAGTTGTTAAATTAGTAACACAGTTAAGTGAATCTAGCTTCCCCATTGATTTTGCTTTTTTCAGTGCCAGGTTGTAACTTCAAACACTCACTAAACGAACTGTTGTAAGTCGAGGACTACCTCTATAACTATTTCTTTACATGTCAGGATCCAGTTTATGTGACTTCAGATTTCTTTCTAAATGGTGTATCCAGATAATAAGACTTAAGCACTAGCCATCTTTTCCTCTCCATCCACGTTTTGGGGGGTGGGAGTTTGTACCCACGTTGTTGAAACAACAGGCTCTTAGTAATTCGAAATTTGGCTACAATATTAAATTATCGCTTAGAGGTCTTTTGTCCCGGGGCTCCCAATGCAAGGCGGAGTCCTTTCCGACGCCCTCCGGATCGGTGCGCGAAAGAACCCGGCGTTCCCCCGTTGAGTCAGCCCAGCGAGGGAAGCGCACGAGCCCCGGCCCTTTTCCTCCGGCTTGTTGAACCGTCCTGGCACCAGCAGCCGGGGGTCCTGCTGCGAGAAGCCGGGCGCTCTTCCAACTTTCCCCCCGCTCCCTCCAACCGCCGCCAGGGCCAGGAGGACGCCAGGCGCTCGCCAAGCCAGCCCTTCCCGCCGCTCCGCGCGCCGAGGCGTCCCTGTCATGCAGACGGCTAAGGTAAGGACGAAGCGGGTACGTGTGTTAAGGTGCAGGGAAGAAGCGGGGCGACGCCTTTGACCTGCCCGCGATGCGAACTTCGACCCCAACCCCCCGAAGGGTTGGAGGCCGTTTGCTCCGGCCGAGATTGCTTGCAAACTTGCGCTATTGCGCTTCTCCCCGTTCGGCACCGCGGGCAAGTGGGTTGGCTTAGCCCAGTTACCGGAGTGTCGCGCTTCTTTCGCCTCTGCTCTGCTTTTGCGAGCTCGAGTGGGGGAAAAAAGCACGGGCATCGGGGCGAGGCGCTCTCGGGGCTTTTTTTGCTTCGCGCAAAACGGCGAGCGGTTGGAATGAGCAAAGTAAAAGCGCGCCTTTGGAAAGACGAGCTGACGGCGGTGAGTAAAAGTTGCGGAACTGCGGCAGTTGGCCAGGCTGCTTATGGGAAGCTGAGTAACAGGCGGGGAATAAGCTGAGAAGAGCCGTCCGTCTGAACGGGCCCCGTAGATCCCCGCTGTGGCAAGAGAGCGGGCATTCCTTTTCCCTTGTAAAGCTCGCTAGCCAGAGCTGCTGATCGCTGGCGCTTCAGGTGAAATGTATTTATAAAATAACTTTCGTGCCCCATTGTAACTGACCTTACAAATCGACAATTCTTGAGGCAATTTCTAGCAAAAATGAGCAATTTTAGCCAGAAACCAGGAGGTAGAAAAGAACACTTGAATTAAACCATTGCATAGGACAGGAATCCAAACTACAGCATCTTATTTACATAGGATACTTGTAAGATGTTAAATAAGGATAGCCTTAGGTGTTGATGCAAAATTCAACATGTAAACTACTTAATGGACATTAAGGCTCTGGTTGTGATTGTAACAAAATATTCCGGGACAGTGAAAGCTTTATCGGTCCTGTGTTTGTGCTCCAGCACTTTTTCAAGCAATATTATATAATTATATATTATAATATATATAATTGTATTGTATTTATATTATAATTATAATATATAAGCTATATTAATTTGTTCATTCAATTTCTATAGCTACCCATCTCAATGATTCTGGACAGCTATTTCCAAAGTATTATACAATCTTGATATATTGTAGAACCAACAATAATGGGTATAAATTGTACTAACTAGTTGTGGGTTTTTTTAGGATTTGTACCACGTGGCTGTAGAGTCTGCTGGGAGGGTGATCCACTGGACTTGGCTAGTTCTAACAGTTTACTGTCAATACAATAGGGATTTGTTTATTAGCCACAAATCCTGATCCTGATTAGGGCTGTGAGTGTAGGAGAAGTGGCAGAACTTGGAGTGGAGTCAAAAGAGGATTCAACTTAAAATCTCTACCTAGCCACAAATGGACTGAGTCCAACCACTCTTGAATTCAAGCATCCAAATATCCTGTGCATAGGACAGAGTAGTAATAAATCAGTTTAATTTGAACTTCATGTGTGGCCCTGCTCTTTTGCACCTGACTGGAAGGGGCTGACTTATCAAGGTCATCCAGCGGCTTCCATAAGTAAGGGAGAACCTGAACCTGGATCACTCCACTCTTAGTCCAGCACCTTAGCCATTACAGCACATCTCTGGATATTGGTTCCAAAGTTAAGTTGCTGTGGCAGAAGAATTGGAGAAGATCTCAGATGCCATGTTGAACGAATTCAGGCTTAAGCAAACAGTGTGATCAGTCAGGGAAAACTCCCTGAAATTGTTTTTAGTCAATATTCTGTTTCTGCATCTCAAATTCTGTATTTTTGTTTGGGTTTAAACAATACAAACTTCTTTTATGTTGTTTCATTTCCTGCTCATTACAGGGATGGATACTGGTTTGTCTACTTTTGTGTGGGCTCGGTTTCCCCAGAGTAGAAGCTGTCAAAATAAGCAAGCGTCCCATGCGCTCTCGATCCTGTGCAGACCGACCTGAGGAGCTTTTGGAACAGCTGTATGGAAGACTCACAGCTGGCATGCTCAGTGCCTTCCATCACACCCTGCAGTTGGAGCCCCTGGAAAATGACCAGAACATCAGTTGTCCTGTGGGAGACAGGCTAGCTACTGATAAGAAATATCGGCTCCCCATCAATCTCAACAGTGTCTCTCCTTGGTCCTACAGGTAACCCGATCTTCTCCTCCATACCTTTAAAATTTTAAATTGGGTTTAAGTGGAGGTGTTTTGCACTGCTGCCTCCTTCCTAGGGCACAGAGAAAGTGACTGACCCAGGGTTGCCACATGGCTTCATGTCTAAAGCAATCTCCTAGTTTCCAGTTGAGGTGCTTGAACTACTGTACCAAAACGAGCTTTCATTATAGTCTTAAAACCAAGCTTTACACATAAAATATGTAAAATAAGCCTAAATTTCTTCACAATCCATTAAAAGAACAATTGAAGGAAGAAAAAGAGTTGGGGTTAAAGTTAATATTAAGAATATGGGAGGGGTGCAGTTCTGTTAAACAATATTTGCTCAAAGCAGCCGGTCATCAGTTCATACTTCCTTTTCTAAAAGTAGGTATGCAACTCATTTTCATATGAGGCACAAGTTCTTCCAGTTGGCTGTGGCTTTTCTGTGTATTTTTATTTGTAAGTTGCCCAGAGTTGGTAGGGAGTCAGGCAGCCTAGAAATTTAATGAATGAATAACATAAATTAATTAACATAATAAAATAGGAAAGGTGGGGTTGATTGTGCAGTTGTACCCATCATCTCCAAATGTTTCCACGTTGATGCTTGATCCAAACAAGGGAACTCAACTCGCATTATTCCAAGTGACAGTAAATTGTCTTACTTTTCTATGTTTAAGCAGAGTTCAAGAACTGCAGCTGTTTATTTTCCTCTTAGCCTAATAACAGCATGATAATGTAAAGAATATCTCAACATTCTGCTAGACTCCTTTCCATTCAAGTCAATCCCAGAAACAGGGGAAAAGAGCAGCAGGAGAAATAGAGGGAACACTGGGACAGAATGTCCAAAGTGAATCCTTCTTCTTTTCCTTTGGCACAGAATCTCCTACGATTCTACCCGGTATCCGAAATACATTCCTGAAGCCTACTGCCTTTGTAAGGGCTGTCTTACAGGTGATTACGGAGAAGAAAATCTCCATTTTCGAAGTACGCCAGTATTCATGCCGACTGTCATCTTGCACCGAACCACATCCTGCACGGGCGGCCGCTACGCTTACACTGAGGATTATGTCTCTATTCCTGTGGGCTGCACCTGTGTACCAGAACATGAAAAAGGAGCACAAGTGAATTCCAGCATAGATAAAAGAGCAGTAAAATTGATGGGAAATCAGAATAATGACAAGCCAGCATCCAAATGAGGAATGGAAAGGAGGTCCAAAACAAAGGATGTTTCGGTTCATGATTTCTGTTTCAAAGAACTGCAATGTCCACTTCCTGCAACAGAGTTCATCTCAGTTAATTTCATAGAACTTGGGGTCAGTTGTAATTAAAATTGTCCTTTCTTTAAAAACAGTGGAGTTTGCAAGATGCCTTTTCCCTCATAATTGGAGACGTGACAGATCCTGGGGAGTTGCAATATTGAAATGCTGGGGGACACTTACATTGAAGCATTTTAAGATATGTAAAAGTGCTACATAACCAACCGTTCCATATCTCAGTGCTTTGTTATGCAAATGCTCAAAATATGCTGAGCAGGGATGCAGCATTGATTTTTGTGTATAATAAAATCTTGGTTCAACAGATTTCGGATATAATGGACAAATTTTTCCTTTGGATTGTTTAATCGATCAAATCACGCTTTTATTGAAAATTATGCTATTTGTATCAATTACATAACACTCAGGACATACATTGATGCAAATGACAAATTCAGATTTAACAAACATTCAGACTTAATGGATGCCCCTCCCCACTCAGGGGGTCTATGAAATCAATGTTTCATTGCATTTTTCCTACATCATTACAGAATGCAAGTGAGGGCCACTGAAAATGAAAGCGAGAACAATATAAATGAACAATTAAAACATTTTTCAAAGAATGCTGAAAAATTAGCGTGCATCTGCAACTGATTTTTTTAAAAATGTAAGTAGCTTTGACTTGGTATTTAGAATCTTATATTCTGGAATTACAACATTAAAACTGTTAAAAGCTATTGAATACATTAAGCATGCTGATGGCTACAAATTTACATGCTTTTTAAAAAGGGACTCAATAAATGTATAGAGAGTAGATCTGTCGGTGCCTATTAATCCTGGTTGTTTATTGCCTCTAGCAGAAATGTACTAAATGGGTTGTGGGTTGCCAACTATACGAATATTAAGTACTTAAAATCAATGTTCATAGAATAAATAACCATTGTTTAAAAACATTCAGATTTGGGTTTTACTTTAAGTTTGGATTTACATCCTAATCTGGCATATGCTAGCCATAGCTCTGGGAATACAATGATCCATCCGTCAGAGCAAATATCGCCATCCACACTACAAGAGATGACCTCAATCAGGCAATCTTCAGCTACACTGCAGTAGCTGGCCAAGTCCTGAAGAGCCCCAATTTGGAGAAAGCTGCCTGTGACAGAAATTGCTTTGCATACCATTGTGAAAAGCAAAGCATTGTCTGTTTTATGAGCCCTTTTGGAAGCCTGGAAATATGTCAATTGCCTCTCTAAACTATTTTAACTTTTGGTAGCAGCTTTGGGAATACATAAATGAACATCAATAAAATGAAATCGTGGACTACAAAAAACAAAACAAAAGGCAGACAAATGTGTTTTGGCATTCCTTCCTCAAAGGAGAGAAATGGCCAAATTCAAGGAAAACATGAGCCAAAATCTTGAATAGCAAAAGTTCTCTGAATTGTGTATGCACAAGGCATCTGCCAATACCTCCTGAAACACCAAGATGCAAGAAAAACTGCTTAGCCCTGTTTACAGGAGTTTAATCATTTCAAGTTCCCTTTTCCCCAACTGCAAATGCCATACTAAGTAAGCATTTCTCAAACTGATTTCTTTTCCAAATTATTCAGTAATTATCCTTGGAGCTTTTTCCAAAGTGAATAGAAGTGGGGTTTTATTACTGAAATGGACAATTTGAAAGCATAGTACATTTGAGCCATCTGTTTGTAACAGCTACAAAGCAGGAGGGTGACCAAGATGGGGAAGAAGAGCAGATTGTGACAAATCGATGATTAAATCTGTATTTGGGATTTGGGTCTCACTTCCAAAGAGGGACTGGATTCCCATTTCCATCTCTCTCTCTCTCTCCCCTCTCTCCCCCCCCCCTGTCTCTCTGTGTATACTATACACATGTATACATGCATGCTCCTTTATCAGCTTGTTTGAAGGCTGCCAGCATAGGGTGACAAGAGACCAAAGAATCAGAAGCAGATTTCAAGCGATGTGTTTTTCTTCAATTGATATTGACAAAATGGATAATTATCTTATTAGATTTAGGTACAGTACTGCCCAACTCCCAAGGCGATTATGAATCATGTGCCGAGATGGCTGGAAAAAAAAAAGCCTGGAAATTAATCTGAGAAAGAATAATGGAAAAAACTATCGCAACAGAGAGAAAACTGAAGAGAAAGGATAGCTGTCTTCATTCAGAGATTAAGTGGGTTTATTCTGTCCTGCTCCAAAAGACAGGAAGATCAAATTCTGGACAATGTAAAAACCCTTTGCCTGAAATCGTAGGGAGCCACTGCCAAGCAGAATCAAAGCAAAATAAGAGTCCTTTCTTCCTGTGCATACAATATGGAAATAAAACAGAACCATGGTGAATTCCTAATGTATCAGTTCCATCTAGGAAACAAGATGCAGTGATCAAAATCTAAAAAACAATTTAAGAACTTTTTAAATATCATCTCTTGCATCTCTGGAAATCTTTAAACTTCTAGAACATGGATTAATCATTTAAGGTGTCCTCTGTTCTAGAAAATTTTACCGGTTGATGAATTTGGTGTCTCCGTGTCCATCATTGGTATGTGTCTCTTCCCACCAAACATTCTCTTTGAATTATCTCCCAAACCAAGCATATGGCTCATATATTATCGGTAGTGAAAAACAGGAACATTTGCAACTGAAGACACTCAAATGGTCTTTGCTTTTTAGGGAAAAAATGACATATGATTTCATCCAGGCAAACGTATGGTTTTAATTTATTTCATGCCAGAAAATTGCTTTCCTATTCACTGATATTCAAGATGGGTTCTAAAAATGTATTTCATTACTATTACATAAAGAAAAACTTGGAACTCCCAGCTCTTCCTGCGCAGGTGGAAAGAGCTTATTCCAACTAGATTTTGTTGGACTACCTCAGCTACCCCATCAGTTATCAAATCGGTAACTGGTGTGGTAGCTGATATAGTCCAACAGCGTCAAGATTCACTCTAGTTACAGAAAGTACTCAAATATTTGAAAATCCAGGTCAAATAGCTTTAGTATTTACCTCTACCTTCTCTACTGTAAAACACAAACACAGGAGACACCAAGGATGTCAAAAATCAAATCTTAGATCTAGATTGACAACAAAAGGCTCTAACAAGCAAGATGGGAAACGAGATTGCCTTATAACCTTGGAAATGGTAGGAGCACAAAGGAGGCACAGAGGAAGTAATGAAAGACATTATGATGTTTCTATCTATAGTAATTCCCTGAACAGTTGCTGGTGATAATATATACATCCGGACATCGGTAACCTAAAAATAAATTATTCCAGTGCAAGCCACAGGTTATGGAACTGAGATTCTTGATGTACTCTCAGTCGCTTCACATTGCACTCATCCTTTGAAGGCATCTGTTTAGGAATAACTGTTTTACAGCAACCCCACAGTAGCATTCTGTTAACAGAAAGGGAGGGGAAACTTGCCTTAAATCAGTCTGGTTGAACTTCCTTTCCCTGGTAATTGAAATAGTCATGTGTCCTGAAGCAATTACTGTAATTGCAAGTTTTTTATTCTTTATGGCTCTCAACACTATACAATTTCTTCTGTGGCTAATGTCCATAGTTTAAATTCTCATTTGGAATAATCATAGAAACATAGAAAACTGATGACAGAAAAAGACCTAGCGGTCCATTGAGTCTGCCCTTTGACTTTTTTTTTTAAAAATTTATTAGATTTTATTTTTAATTTTTGTCAAATGATGGACATGTGTTTATCCCAAGCATGTTTAAACTGTTGCTTGATGATTGATCCGCTATCTCCGTTGCAAGTTGGTTTCAAGCCTCCACTATAGGTAATCCTCAACTTACGCCCACAATTGAGCCCAAAATAAGTGGGACATTTGTTAATTGAATTTTGTCCCATGACCTTTCTCACCACAATTGTTAAGTGAATCACTGCAGCTGTTGTTGTTAAATGAATCTGGCTTGCCCATTGACTTTGTCAGGAGGTCGCAAAAGGTGATCACATGACTGTGGGACACAGCAACCGTCATAAATATGTCAGTTGCCAAGCGCTTGAATTTTGATCACATGACCATGGGGATGCTGCAATGGTCGTAAATGTGAAACATGGTCATGTCACTTTTTTCAGCACTGTTGTCATCAAAGGAACTGTTGTAAGTTGATGACTACCTGTACTACTTCAGTGAAGTAATACTTTCAAACATTACTTTTGAACTTCCCTCCTGTGAGTCTGAGATTATGCCTCCACGTTCTTGATTTTTGCTTACTATTGAAAATCACATAAGTTCTGCACAGCTATTAGAAAGCAGCTAAAGACTTCCATGTGTATGTCTATAAAAGCTTATTTCAGCTTAGAGCATTACAATAGCTAAGCTATTAGCTGGAACAAGTGCAAAATATCTTTTAGTTCACCGCCAAGCCTCTTTCAATGGCAGGATAGGCTTTATGGGAATTGCTGGGTCTCATTTCTAAGCTTGACAAATTAGAGAGCACCTTATTTTAGTCAAGTAGTTGTTTTTGTATTACCAGTTATTTTAGATTTCTTTTGCTTAACTTGCTATCACAAGTCTTCTCTCTTGCCTGTGATTTTATGCTGATTTGTGTTGTAATTTCGAGTAGCTCCTATGGTAATTTATTAACACCTATGGAAAAACTATAACAGAATAACAAAATTGGAAGAGATTTTGGAGGTCTTCTAGTCCAACTCCCTGCTCAGGCAAGAGATCCTATACCATTTCAGACAAATGATTGCCCAGTCTCTTTTTAAAAACCTGCAGTGTTGGAGCATTCACAACTTCTGGAGGCAGGTTGTTCCACTGATTAATTGTTCTAACTGTCAGGAAATTTCTTCTTAGTTCTAGGTTGCTTCTCTCCTTGATTAGTTTCCATCCATTGCTTCTTGTCCTGCCTTCAGGTGCTTTGGAGAATAGCTTGACCCCCTCTATAGTGATCTCCATGTGACCAACAGTATTGTTGTAGACCAGTGCATCAGATCCTTGGGGGGGGGGGGTTTCTACGGGCACTCCCAGTTTCAATTTTGAAGTTCATCTGCAATCCAGTTTAACTCTGCCAGCCTCAAATTCAAGACACCAAAACGCAAACCTAGAAAAATACTTTTTATCAAATTTAGATATTGCCCATCTCCCTTACAAAGGGATTCATATCAGCTGAAATGTAACCTGAAACAAAAAATGTTGATTGATGGATGCATCATTTAAAAAAAAAGAAATGGCAGGTGTTTACTTTGTCAGAAAAGGAAAAATCACTCTAGTTTGAAAAATCCTATTAATGTTTATTGGGTTATCAAGAGCCAGGATCCAAATCCAGTCCAGAATCATAATTCACATAGCATCGAAATTCATTAGCTAAATTTCGAGCATGTTTTGGAACAAACTTGCACATCTTCACACCAAGATATTTAACAGCATATTCTTCCATGATTAAACCTGAAAACAAAACAAAACGAACTTTAGAATAGTCCTACTAGATTAGAACAGGTTTTATGTATTTGTAATTATGGTCCAATCAGATACTCCCAGAAAGCTCCTAAATTGAGTATAAAAACAAAAATTCTTTCCTGCTATCACAGGTAAGCTACTACAGTAGTCCTTATGACTTTAACAGAGCCTGCAAGTATGGTTGTAAGTCAAGGCTAAGTCAGTCACCCATGACTGTTCCCATTGTATAACCTCTTTTGCGGTGGTCATTAAGCAAACATGGCTGTTGTAAAGCAAACGTGGTTGTAAAGAGAACCCAATGGCACGATTTTTGCCGGAAATCAGAAGTAAATGTGTTTCTAACAAAAACATCATAAATCCTTGTCACGTGACTGCACGACTCTGCAAATGGCAGTAAATGCAGGCCGGTTGCCAAGTGCACAAAATGTGGTCAGATGATTGTGAGGGTGGGCTCAATGTAACTTCAAATCCAGGTCGTAATTAGCTTTTTCAGAGTCTGTCATAACATAGAATGGTTGTTAAGCAACCAGTCATAAATCGAGAACTAATTATATGTTCAGACAGCTCCGTTATGAGAACGCTATCAAAAATGCAAATTCTCCTTCTCAAACTAAATCCCCAGGATATCCATTTTTTCACCTTCTGTTGTCTTACAAATCATTCACTGTGGGGAAGAGCTGATTAGTTCCCAAATGGGAACATTCTGAAAAAAATACAAGCCAAAATAGCTGTTCAACAGAAACCAGCCATGAAAACCTACACAAAAGGAATATTTGTTCTGCCATATGTTTTGAATCAAGTAACACTTCCTACAGCATTCTTTTAAACAATAAATCAAATATACTGTGTTCACAGATTAACCCTAGCACATCCCCCATATCTGGTCATACAATGGCAAAAATATACAGGTAGTCCTCGACTTACGATCACAATTGAGCCAAACATTTCCGTTGCTAAGTGAAACATGTTAAGTGAGTTTTGCCCCATTTTAAGAAATTTCTTGCCATATTTGTTAAGTGAATCATTTCAGTTGTTCAGTTAGTATCATGGTTGTTAAGTGAATCTGTCATCCCAATTGACTTTTCTTGTCAGGTCACAAAAGGTGATCACATGACCCTGGGACATTGCAACTGTTGTAAGTATGAGTCAATTGCCAAGCATCTGAATTTTGATTGCATGACCATGGGGATGCTGTAATGGTTGTAAGTGTGAAAAATGGTCATGTCACTTTTTTAGTGCCGTTGTAACTTTGAATGGTCACTAAATGAACTGTTGTTAAGTCGCAGACTATCTGTATACATATCTTAGGTGAAATAAAGCATGCTTTTGAAATTTGTTCCAAATGCCATCTATTTCTTGAATCCATCTTCATAAGTAGCTATATTATCTGAATGTGTTAATGCTGGTCCTCTAAAACCTTTACTATCTGTTTTCAGTTAGTTGTATACTCAAAGTCACTGCGCTTTGATATTTTTGACAAAGTATATTTCTCTATACTTTCTCCCCTTTTTACTTCCCTCAACCTCCAATGCTGTTGCTGTCTGCTGGTCACCTTTGGCATACCAATGACAGGAGAAATATTTAATTATAGATAGTTCTTGTGAGTCATTAAGAGAAGCAGTTGTTAAGTGAAACTGCAACTGTGGTTATGATCTTCCTTCATCTTTCCTTTTGTTTTACAGACCTGCAAAGGTTGTAAATGTGAGAACTAGTCATAAAGTTACTTTTTCATCACAGTCATAACTGCAAATGGTCACTAAAAGAGGCAGTCATTAAGTGAGGACTACCCGAAGTTTTATCAGAACACTCTTTAAATCTATAGAAACTTATTTACAATGTATGCAACTCTATAACAATAATGATTTTATAAATGGCTGCTGTTTTCTTCCCAAAAGCTATTGAAGCAAATGAATTTGAGAAAACAAGTGATGTACCTGTACAGAGCAGAATCTTTCCTTTAGTTAAGTATTTAATGGTTTCGGCTATTTTTTTGAGACATTCTTCAGATAGGTAGGGTGGATCTGCTAAGACAATATCAAAACTATGTGCTCCAAGGTGGGTTGGAAGTTTCAAAGGACTGTTGTAATCATAGAAAATATACTCAGTTCCATACACAGAAAATCTTTGGTCATACTCCAAAATGCAGGTTGAAAAATCCTGGCTGTCCTGCTCTTTCAGTTTTTGATAAACACTCGGGGCACTGACACAAGCTATCCTGCAAGGATAATGAAGCAAGGAAAGAAGTGGTTATTTAATACATCAAAATGTTTAATTCACACCTTTTCCTGAATATAAACATTTAACTACTTACTTGAGACCACAAACATCATTCTTGTTCAATAACACACCTGCAGAATTTTTTCCCCCCTCACCACAGACAGGAAAGTGCTAATTTGAAATAACTGAACAAATAATTTATTTATAAATCAATAATAATCATTCACTGAACAGTGCAAACTTGTTCTTGGGTGATTATGCACAGTATTGCAACCAAAGTCAATTTTACAAATAACCTACCACTCAAAAAGTAACAGCACCTTCTGGACTGCTGAATAAATAAGTCTCTGTCCATCTATACATAGGGCAGGATCAAACAGGGCGTGGTTTCCTGAAATAAGCTGCTTCTATTTCTACTATTATTATAAGTACACCTCTCTCATGCACTTGTGGTTAATTCATGTCTAAATATTAAATGCTTTTTAAAGAACTAACCTCAGAGTTCTGTGCATCAAAAAAATGCTGATTCTGCTAACAAAAGTAGGAATTCTGGGGTGGGGGAAGGGGAGAAGACAGAAATTGAAGATGGGAGCCCCAATCACAAGATGGAAGCCTCACCATTGTTTTTACACATAAAAAAATGAGCAGGGCTTTGACTGCATAGTTGTGGCCATTTTCTTTATTTTTTTTTGACATTCTTTGTGCCCCGATAACCTTGGATAAAACTCTGGATTCAAATTCTTCTACAGATCATAAGCTTGTTAAAAGAACAATCTTAAGCCCTCATCCATAAAAGGGAAAAGTAAGTTATTGTGAAGATCTACAGCTGTTTGTATATGCTTGAGAGCTTGCAAAAGAGTTGTAAAGTGAGTTGAACCTGATTGTGACCTTTTTTGCTACAGTTGTTAAGCAAATCACTGCAGCTGTTAAGTGAATCATGCAGTCATTAAGCAAATTAGGCTTTCCGCATTGACTTTGCTTGTCACAAGCCAGCTGGGAAGGTCTCACATGACCCCAGAATGCTGCATCCATCATAAATATATGCCACTTGCCAAGCACTCATTTTGATCATGTGGCTATAGCAGTGATGGCGAACCTTTTAGAGACCGAGTGCCCAAACCACAACCCAAAACCCACTTATTTATCACAAAGTGCCAGGGTCGCATTAGCATTGTGGTGTCCTCAGGGGGAGCATGGGGGCGTGACACACTGGGTGACGTGGCGCACTGGGTGGGCATGGCTGCGGTTGTCACGGCAGACTGGATGGGCATGGCTGGGGTGGGCATGGCCACTTTGATGTTGCTCATGGGGGGGGACACCTGTGGGGGCCGGGCAGGGTTGGGGGAGATCCAGGGGGTCTCTGGTGGGTGGGGCGGTGGGCAGGAGGCCCAGCATAGATGGGGGGAGGCACACAATCCTAGCTGGGATTGGGGGGCCATGGCACCGATGGGGATCTGGCTTTCCCTGCTCGGGGTGGCCTTTGGCTTGCTGGGTGTGGGCGTGCTCTACCACCTCTACTCGAGCTTGCTAGCTGGCCGCTTCGCCTCCTTTGTGCTGGGTGGGGCTGTCGCTCTGGGCGACGGCCTAATGGATCTGCGCAAGCTGCTGGCAGCGGCGGCACGCGTGCCCACAGAGAGGGCTCTGAGTGCCGCCTCTGGCACGCGTGCCATAGGTTCGCCACCACTGGGCTATAGGGATGCTGCGATGATTGTTAAGTGGGAGGACCAGTTGTTTTTTCAGTGCTATTGTTAAACTTCAAATGATCATTAAACAAATAATTGCAAATCAAGGATTATTTGTAGTTTAATGCTCTGAAAGGAAAGGGAAAGATGAATAAGCCAGCATTTTCACAAGATAGTCACAATGCTTGGTTTGTAGAAAGCCAACAGAATTTACCTGCCACCTTTCCCAGCTGCTCTTATGGCCTCATTAGCTAAACAAAATGCTGTCTCAGGATCATACCAAAACTGGCTCAGTTGCTGAAAGGGAAAAAAGTGCAAATGTTAATAGCATAAACTTTTCGGTAATTTATCCGTAGAAGGTTATTTGCTACAACCCAGAGGTTTGGTTTGGTTGAAATACCAACTTAAAGAATTAGTATCCATCCATGGAAGAATGGATTAAAGAGATGATGGAATTGGCAGAGATGGTGAAGTTAATTATACAAATTAGGGAAAAGAATGTAAATAGGTTTGTTTCCACTTGGAAACTCTTTCTGGTTTCTCTGCTCTAAAGAAACAAAAAAATAAACTTTGATTTTGGGCTTTGATCATTTTGTAGATTGTTGTTATATAAAATAATGAATACTAGCCATTTCTAGAAGTAAAAAGTTGACACTATAACTCTGTCATGCATCTTACTGCACCAAAAGAAGCTGGAAGTCACTGCTTTTGTTTGTTTCTTCTTTCTTACACCTTATTTTCTTTTTCCTTTCCCCTTTTTCCCATTGTTTTTTAATTTTATTTTATATTAAAATAATATATATATAAAACAAGAATTAGGATCCTTGGTATTGAAATACTGGCAGATTCAAATTAGATGATATCAAGACAAAAATAACAGAAATCTAGGAATTGTTTTAGTTTCAGTGAAAAACTAATAGCGAGTAGGCATAACACTGACTTATGTAACCATTCACAAATTGTTCTAAGAATTCAATAATGAATAGGTCTGTTTGGGAATTATACATGTATTTCAATGAGAATTACAGGTAGTCCTCAACTTACAATAGTTTGTTTAGTGACCGTTTAAAATTATAACAGCACTGAAGTGATTTATGACCGTTTTTCACATTTACGACCGTTGTAGCATCCCCACGATCACATGATCTAAATTCAGATGCTTGGCAACTGACTCATATTTATGACAGTTGCAGTGTCCCGGGACTGTGATCACCTTTTGTGACCTTCTGACAAGTAAAGTCAATGGGGAAGCCAGATTCACTTAACAAATCATGCTACTAACTTAACAACTGCAGTGATTTATTTAAGAAAGGTCATAAAACATAACTGTCACTTAGCAACAGAAAGTTTGGGCTCAATTGAGGTTGTAAATCAAGGACTACCTGTATCTGTCCCCAATTCACAGCAGCCAGGGATGTAGAGGCTGTAGAATGGGAAACAAAGCTAGACTAACATGATACACCAAGACATAAGTAATGGCCGCCAAGGTGCAGATACTATTTATCTTGCAGAGATCATTAATCTAAGTGCTCTAAGCTCACTGGAAACTTAGTCACTGCTATTTCCATTCATGGAAACTGGAAATAAAAACCTGTGGGTTTTTCTACACAGGAGTCACCATTAGCCATATTTTAGCAAAAATGCTTACCCAGTTCTCTTCAATAGAAGCGACTGAGTAACTGTGAGTTTTATCAGTAGTCTTAGCTTCTCTCTGCTGTTGCTCAACATAGAACTCCTGCAGAGCAGCTAAAGCTTCAGATGAAAGCTGAGGAACATCATCATCATCATCATTCATTTCTGGATATAAAGCACGAGATAAAAGAGCCTTTTGTCAGCTGAAAGGAATTGGCAAAAGGTAAACAACTTAGGTATAAAATTCAAATATTTTGCCGTGAGAGGAAAACATAAGAGGAAAAGATTTCAGAATTAAAAGCAATAGAGATTTTTTTTCATTTTATATACTTGTTTGCCAATATTGGTAATCCTCATTTAGTGATCATCAACTGGGAAAAGCAACTTGGCATCAGGGAGGCAGTTGCTAAGTGAAACCATAACTGTGCTTATGATCTTACATTCCTGCTATCATTCCTCCTATTATAGTGTTGTTGTTATTAGTTGCAAAGTCGTGTCCGACCCATTGCGACCCCATGGACAACGTTCCTCCAGGCCTTCCTGTCCTCTACCATCTTCTGGAGTCCATTTAAGCTCATGCCTACTGCTTCAGTGACTCCATCCAGCCACCTCATTCTCTGTCGTCCCCTTCTTCTATTGCCCTCACTCTTTCCCAGCATTAGGCTCTTCTCCAGTGAGTCCTTCCTTCTCATTAGGTGGCCAAAGTACTTGAGTTTCAACTTCAGGATCTGGCCTTCTAAAGAGCAGTCAGGGTTGATCTCTAGGACTGACCGGTTTGATCGCCTTGCAGTCCAGGGGATTCGCAGGAGTCTTTGCAAGAAAAAAACAGAATGCAGGTTGCTTCAATTGTAGTTTGAAGGTTTCAAAATGGAATTATGTTTCAACCGCAGCTCTTTATTTTTTTCTAAATAGTGCATTCATCAAGAAAATGTTTTCATTTTATAAATAACCAGCTATATTTTTGTTAAATATATTTAATGAAAAGTCCTTTATGCACTAAAATCATGCATCCAAAAGGATGCCTGCAGCTATTTCTTTCAAGCAAATTCTGCAAATATTTTAAATGAATATTTCTTGTTTGATTCATCATTGCTCTGGTGTTGTACATCTTTAATGACAGAAAAAATATTACCAATTTTAATGGAATTTCTTTTTACAACAAAATGTGTTACACATAACATAAGCTTTTGAAGATCTAAATATTAAACTTGTGAACAAAATCACAGTTAAGGAAAATGTAATTATACACAAAAGAAAGAAGATAATATGGGCTGATAAATATAGTGCCATAAACACCTGCACATGATTCTGTAGCCAATATACGTTTGGCTGTTTTGATAATCAGAAGCTCCTAAGGATGGCAAAATTAGAATTTTAGAAAAGATTATCAATCTCTAGAATATGGAGGCAATCACAGTGACATAAAAGTCACAAAGAGGCCCCCACAAAGACATCGAGGAACTACAGTATTTCAGAAATGGAAACAGTGTTTCTCATATGTTATGAACTAAATTTTCTATCATCCCTAATGTTTGAAAATGTTGGCTAGGGAAAATGAGAATTAAGAGTACAGCAGCAGCTAAAAGGTCACATCTTGAACCACATCTCCAACCAAGAAAGAGATTCATTCTTGCAAAAAGGATTGTAATTTTCAATTACAACTTCAAGAAGTTAAGACTGCACACATGGCCACTTAAACATCAACAGTAATTCAATCAAAGTGACATAAATTTATTGTACATCCAACATCCCTACAGTTCTGCTGCATGAAAAATAAATTCATGGTAAGTTAAAGTAAAGGCCATTAGCAAGAGTCTTGCCACGTAGCAGACAGCACACAAAGGTTGCCCTTCCTAAAAGAGTATGAAAAGAAACCGGCCACACGGTTATGAGAGCAGACATCCTCTAGGGCAGCGGTTTCCAACCTTTTCTATACCCCGCACTCCTAGAACACTTCTGATATATTCTTGCACCCCTTACAAAAGTTCAAAATGAATTTTGAAACGTCTAAAACCTAAGTTTTCGCACCCCCTGGAATATTGTCTCACCCCCCCCCCCGGTTGGGAACCCCTTGCTCTCCTAGACTTCCCCTTGCATCTACTTACATGGTTCCAAATTTGAGAATTCAAAGGGTCTACTTTATTGGGAAAAGTTGTTCTGCCAGCAAACACAGCTGAGTACTTCTGAACTGAACATAATTATGAAATATAACTTTTCTTATAAAACAGCAATCTTCATAAGCATTGCCCATGTGGGAAGTCAGCCCCCCTCCCAGAAAGAAATATTTTGGGGGATATTAAAAGGCAGAATATTATATTTCCCCAAAGGATCTTAAAGGTAGAAACCAACCTCCCCCCAAGTCTTTCTGCCCCAAACAGAAACCAGGTCTGCAGAAATGCAGATGTGATAATCTTGTCAGAAAGATTGGAGCCAGGAAGCTGGGATTAGAAAGATAAAGATCCCTAGAATCAACAAGCCCTCACACCAAAAAATCCAACACTCATCAGCCCCAGGTAAGCAGGATATGACCTTTGTGACATAATAGGATTAACCCACCACCATCAGAACATCAGAAAGGCACACTTAAGACTCAGGTCAAAGTACATGACACAGGAAATACAAAGCCCGAAACAGGAAGAACTCCAAATACAAAGCCCAAAGGAAGTATAAAAGCCCACCACTCCCCGCTACATGTGGTCAGTTTTTCCCAGAGCCATCTTTCTGTCTGGCTCTCCTCTTCAATAAACTGCAACCTTCTTTCTAAAGCAGTCTCCATTTTGTTTATTCCCTGCTTGGACCAGACCCTGGTGAAGATTTTTCTTTCAGTACCCATATACTGTATTAATCGCTGTTAACATTTCAAAGATTCATACAGGTGGTCCTTGCAATCGTGAACCCAGCACTGCTGCTTTTGATTTTGACAAACCTAAGTCCCTGACCAGTTGTGCTTAATTCTGTCTGTGTTATGAGTGTAACAGATGGGGAAGCAAGAGGAACCCTTCTAGGTTTTACGCCTCTGAAGGAGGAAATTGCAAAGGTCCTCTCTTCTGCTCACATTCTTTTGATGCCACCCTGCTGCCCAGGCGGAAAGGCCTAACATCAACATGGGCCTCAGTGGTTGCCTTTGTATGTCAGCCCAACGCACGCTGCACCACTAGGAAAACGCTCTGCATTCATGCGGCACCCTAATACAGGTGGTTATATATAGAAAACCAATAGGCGGCAGCAAAAAGCCCTCGCTGCTGCCATCTCGTGGTCCGCTGCTTGCTTGCAGACAGAGGAGCCCGATGCTAAAACTCGGAACTAATCGCGCGGGCTGGGTCTGCATATCCCGCGAAGGCAAAACGTACATGACGAGTTGGTGGGTGCAGGAAGGCCATTCAGCCACGAACTCTCGTGAAAGGCAGGCCTTAGCCCTCGAGACTAAACCTAACCTTAAACCCTATTTGTGCACCCGCTCTCGGCTACCCAAATCAGGCTCTCCCTCCACTACTGGCGCTCCCCTCCCCGGCAGCCCGTTCTGCCTTCCGCCGGCTGGCAGCCGCTTCACTTACCAGCGGTCTAGGCCTCTCGGCTCACGCCCGCCTCTTTCCTTTCCCCTTCTTCCCGGAACTCCGCCTTTCCTCCGCCCTCTACCGCGGAAGGAGCTTTGGCGAGCCGCTCACCTGGTTGCTATTTTAATAGGCGCTATTGGGAAAGGGGTGCAAAAGCAAGCAGAAAAAGATGGTAAAGTAGCGTGCCAAGGAAAACGGAGCTAAAGAGCATGGCTTCCCTGATTCTTGCCAAGCAGCATGTTTTAAGGGCATATTAGAGCTAAAAAAAAGAGTAGGGTGGGATGGTGGGTCATAGGATTTACAGAGCCTCCCATTCCTTATGTTCCAAATCAATGGCCAGAGAGACAATGTTATCGTCTGTCACGGTAAGGGGACTTTTTAAAATTGCAAGATTTATTTACCTCGCAACGCAGGGGAGGACTTTTCCACTCAGTTCCAGGACTGAACCAAGCCTACCAAAATGATGTTTGCGCGAGCCACTATTGCTACAAACAGCCAATTGCGTCAATGGCAATTTTGCTCAAAAGCATCACATATGGGACTTAGTCATTTGTTTTAGGTGGCTCTAGTTAGAACGTTAATCCACCAATTAAGGACACGTGTTTATGAATCTATGATAAATTGGTTCCAGTGGTGCCTTTTTATAGAAGATGAGTAAGCTTTCTGTTTAAAATAAACAAAATGTAGTGCTTTGCATGGTTTTCCACAAAACGTATTTATTGCTACTTCGTCCTTAAATAGAAATGATCCATCACAGACCTCTTGCCAGGCCAGTGAAATCAGGTGAATATGTGTTAATGTGATTCTCCAAAAATGATGTTATTTTAGTAAATTGAAGTTCCATCTTTGGGGGGGGGATTTGTTTTTACATTTAAGACAAGGCAACATACACACTTCTAGAAAAGAGAAGCAATGGCCTTGAAAGACTGGAAAAAATGCCTACCAAAGCAATGGAATGGTTGGATAAAATGGGCCTGAGCTGGGGCCAAGAAATTGCCTTGAGAAAAGTCTCGGACAAGTCTCTCCCTAGCTCACATGAACCTGGGAGGAGGAACCCTATTCAGTCTTGCAAGATTCTGGTATAAAGCTTTACAGTAAAAGTAGTACTGATCTATATGGCATTGGTTTTCTAGTGGATCTATCTTGTAGGACTGGCAATATTATAAAATGCACAGTTGCCATTTCACTGGTCTGTTCTATTTGAAACAATTTCCCACCATTTAACTCCTGACATTTGCTTCACTTTGAAGCTGAAGTATCTAATCTGAATTTTAAATCTGATTTGACCTTTTCTGTCCTTGCTGGATCTTAAAAGGCTAAAAGTATATACAGTGCATTCAGAAAGTATTCAGATCCCCTTCACTTTTGTCAATTTTGTTATGCTGCAGCCCGATTCTACAGTTGTTGAAATTCAATTTTTTTCTCATTAATCTACACTTAGTATCCCATAATGACAAAGTGAAAACAGAATTTTAGAAATGTCTGTAAATTTATTAAAAAGAAAAAATTGAAATATCACATTGGCATAAGTATTCAGACCTTTCACTCAGTACTTTGTTGAAGCACCTTTGGCAGCAATTACAGCCTCAAGTCTTTTTGGGTATGACGCAACAAGCTTTGCACACCTGGATTGGGGGATTTTCTGCCATTCTTCCTTGCAAATCCTCTCAAACTCAGTGAGGTTGGATGGCAACCAATAGCGTTCAAGTCAGGGCTCTGGCTCGCCACTCTAGGACATTCACAGAGTTGTCCCTAAGTCACTCCTGTGTTGTCTTGGCTGTGTGCTTAAGATCATTGTCATGTTGGAAAGTGAACCTTCAGCCCAGTTTGAAGTCCTGAGCGCTGTGGAACAGGTTTTCATTGAGGATATCCCTGTACTTTGCTCCATTCAGCTTTCCTTCAACCCTGACCAGTCTCCCAGTCCCTGTTGCAGAAAAACACCTCCACAGCTTGATGCTGCCACCACCATTACTTTTGGGATGATATTGGACAGGTGATGAGAGGTGCCTGGTTTCCTCCAGACATAACATTTAGACCTGAGGCTAAACAGTTCAATTTTTGTTTCATCAGAGCAGAGAATCTTGTTCCTCACAGTTTGAGAGTCCTTCAGGTGCTTTGTTGCAAACTCCAAGCTGGCTTTCATGTGTTTTGCACTGAGGAGAGGTTTCTGTCTAGCCACTCTGCCATAAAGCCAGATAGGTGGAGGGCTGCAGTGATGGTTATCCTTCTGGAACTCTGTCCCATCTCCACACAGGATCTCTGGAGCACAGTCAGAGTGACCATCAGGTTCTGTTCACCTCTCTTACTAAGGTCCTTCTCCCCCAATTGCTTAGTTTGACCAGGTGACCAGCTCTTGGAAGAGTCCAGGTTGTGTCAAACTTCTTCCGTTTGAGAATTATGGAGGCCACTGTGCTCTTAGGAACCTTCAGTGCAGCAGAAATTTCATTATAGCCTTCCCCAGATCGTGCCTTGCAATGATCCTGTCTGAGCTCTGCAGGCAGTTCCTTTGATCTCATGGCTTTTGCTCTGCTACAGTATGCATTGTCAGCTGTGAGACCTTCTATAGCAGGCATGTCAAACTTGCGACATCACGTGACATCGCGCAATGTATCACGACTTTTCCCCCATTGCCGGCAATGGGGTGGGTGCGGTTTCGGCGTGATGCATCTGACCCGCGGGCCGGCAGTTTGACATGCCTGTTCTATAGAGAGGTATGTGCCTTTCCAAATCGTATCCAATCAATTTAATTTACCACAGGTGGACTCCAAGATGTAGAAACATGTCAGCAATCATCAAGAGTAATGGGAGGCACCTGAGTTAAATTTCAAGTGTTGTTGCAAAGGGTCTGAATACTTATGCCAATGTGATATTTCAGTTTTTTCTGTAATAAATTTACAGACATTTCTAAAATTCTGTTTTCACTTTTATCGTTATGGGGTACAGAATGTAGATTAATGAGAAAATAATGAATTTCAACAAGTGTAGAATCAGGGTGCAGCATAATAAAATTGACAAAAGGGGTTCTGAATACTTTCTGAATGCACTGTGTACTGTATATTACGCTATTAGAGAAGTTTATAGTTCTCTTGTTACACTATGATTGTTAAACAACTGAATGGTAGATTGGTCATCCACATTTTAGCTTAATGTGTTATGCAAAGTCCATCTATGTAATTAATAATTTGCTCCAATTTTTTTTGTGTGTGTATGGGTGTCTTCAAAACAGTGTTGACTTCTGGCAAGTGCCTGGAGTAGTCCATGCAGTTTTCTTGGCAAGATTTCTAAAGTGGTTTGTTATTGCCTCTTTCCTAGGACTGAAAGACAATGACTAGCCCAAGGTCTCCCAACTAGCTTCATGCCTAAGATACGACTAGAACTCTCTCCAGTTTCTCATCAGACACATTAACCACTAGGGCTGGATCCCCAAATTTGTATTATCATGATGAAATTAACTATATAGTTAAATGTGCTCTGCAGAGAATTTCCCGCAATTTTGTCTTAGGAAATGGAACAGGTAGAATACATTGGATGTTTGGTACTTGTCAATTAAAAGCCTACAAATAAGATACAATGCTGCAGGAATAGAATTAGATTTTCTGAATACTCTTAACTCATGGGTGTCAAACTCGCCACGTCACGTGACGTGTCGCGACTTTTTTGCATTGCCGGCAATGGGGTGGGCCCAGTTTCGGTATGATGAAACCGGCCCATGGGCCGGCAGTTTGACACCCCTGCTCTAACTCATACACAAATAATCCTTGTTTAGTGGCCACAATTGGGACTTGCAACTTAAGACATTAAGCAAGGCAGTTGCTAAGTGAAACCATGACTCTGCTTAAATCTTACCTCAGCTTTCCTTTGCTTTATAGATCTGCAAAGGAAGTTAATGAGAGGACTGGTCACAAAGTTACTTTTTTTAGTAGTTGTAACTTCAAACAGACACTATATAAGGCACATACTAAACAAGGGCTAACAAATTGCTAGATGCCAGTTGGGGCTCTTACATCTGCAGAATCATTAGGGTGGAAGCAGAACGGTAGAAAGTTCTGTATCGTTTGGTTGCCATCAAGTAGTTATTTGCATTGTTGCAACCTAGACCTGGTAGGCCAATTGTTTATTTAAGGGGAGAAGTTTTTCCTCCATAATCATCAACTAAAAATTCAGATTAAAAAGAAAAAAAATTAAGTTGATGTTTGACACATGGCACCATGTTTATAGTACCTAATGTGGCTTTCCTTTGGAATGTTAGATGGCTGCAAGAAATTACTGGGTGAAGGGGCATTCTCCAAGCTTGTGGGTTGGTTTCTGAACATTTTGTTACCAGGTTAGGTAACATCTTCAGCAGTGTTTGGGGTGTGTGTGTGTTTCTTCTGTTTATAAGGGCTTCAGGTTTGGGTGTGTCAAGTGAGGTTCTGTGATGGATCTTGTGATGGGTCAGGTGTGAGAGCCCCATCACAAGACTCAGAAGACTCACACCTGACCCATCACAAGACTCATCATAGACCCTTACTTGACACACCCACACCTGGTATGTTAGTGCTGACTGCAAGTCATATCATAAACTTCTTTTGACTTCTGGATTGCAGTTTTTGAAAGTAGGGACAATGAGATCCTTAAAGTTGTTTTGGATACCCAGCTTATTTCAGGATGTTTTCAGGAACATTGTGACTGCAGTGTCTGCTAATTGGATAGATGGATTTAGGAGAAGTGTGATACTGGAGAGCAGTGGTAGTGATACAATGAGACAACAACATGCAAGAAAACAAAATCTCTGCTTCTACTGCATTAAAATACTGTAGAATCAAACTGCAGTTCTAATAGTACTTATTTTCTTTATAATATGGTTTTCTGGTGAGATTAAAAACATACTTTTCCTTTAATTTTCTCCTTTTTTAAATACAAGTTTTAACAGCACCAGTTAAAAGATCTTACCACTGTATCATTTATATCTTCAATAAACCATTATGAAAAACACATCTATATCTTAAAAATTACTGTCTATTCCAAAAAAAAAGAGTAAATGTCTTGTTCTCCTACTAAATGTTCTTCCTAACTGGCTCAATCCATGTGCTGACCTACGTTCAAAGCCATGCTATGCACCCTATTAAATCTGTAGAGGTGGTAAAACAACCTCTTAACCTAACAATAACTTCAGAATCAGAAGATGTAAATTGAGTAAAACCAGGAAAAACAGAAGTGAAGCAAATATTTAGTTGACAATACAGCTGGTACACCATCAGAGCTTCCCAGGAGAAATAATAATACATGAACCTACATTCCCTTTGATCTTACAAGCACAAGGTTGGAAAGTTAGGCATTTGAACAGAATTTGCCAACTTGCTCAATGCAGAAAAGGAAATTAAAGCATCCCAAGACAGGTAACTCTGCAATCTGTACTTGAACACTTCAGGTAAGAAGCAACTTGAACACCTTTGTCACTTTGCTCTATTTGATAGGATTAAAAAAAATAATTGGAATCTGACTTATGGTGATTTAAATTCTTCATTCCATGTCTTGCAATCTGACTTTCTTTTATGTAACTCCTTCAGAGTTTTGTAGTCTTCAGAACTTTAGCAAGAAAAGTACTTTAGGTTCAATAAGACAGTACCCCCTTCGCTTGCTAAAGCTGCCAATGCTGGATCCAAAACACCTTTCCAACTTTGAATCTAAAGACTGTACAGCTCTTATTTTAGGTATTTGAAGAATGTTATGATATATCCCACTCTTCTAACATTTTCCAATTACTCATTCCAGTTTGTCTGCATCCTTCTAAAAGTGTGGGTTTCACATAATATTCAAGAGGGCCTGACCAATGCAGAACAAAGTGCAACTATTATATTGTTCTGTTGATACACTGTAGCTGTAACTGCATTAAACAGCATTAAATAATCATAATCATACTGTCTCACATTCAGTTTATAATCAACTACTGTGCTGTACCAAGATACTTTTTTAGATTTCATACAGTGATCATAAGGCAGGATGAATGGCAGGAAAAATGGTTGCTTTACTATGATGTGATTTTCAGAAGGGTTACAATTATCTTGTTCTTTGCTTTATTCTATGTTGCACTGTAAGTCCTATTTATTGACTATTTGACTATTACATCATTCAGAGACTGGCATTCAATCTCTATCACAAAAACTCAATTTCTTGACAGTACTTCATCAGGACTTTCTTTCTGTATAACAAATAGACCCTTTTTCATAATTATTATTTCAAGTATCCATACCTACCAATTTGACTATTTCCTTACTGACAATGTTCACGTTTGACTATATTCAATTTGTTGTTGTTTTCCCCCAGTCTGTTTTTCTGAACTAAGATCTTTTCATATTTTGTTTATGTCTTCTAAGGTATTAAGTATTCTCCTAAAATTTGTATTAGTGACAGATTTGAGAATCATCCTTGTTTCTTCACCCAAATTAATAAAAATGTTGATGTGTACAGGACCTAGAGCTGAACTGTGTGGCATCTACATAGTGTTTTACTCTAATTTGATGATTGTAATTTTTATATCAGCTATATGTGACCTGTACTTTCTAATTTGCTAATTAGAATGTCATGCCAAATGCTTTTTGGACATCATGGTTTACATATAGCATTCCCACAATCTACTAAGCTCCCCAATAAAATGGTCACAATTGATTATGTACCATGAAGTCATGGACTCTTAAGAGACCACATAGATTTTCTCCATGACCATCTTCCCTAACTTGGTCCTTGAACATTGCACTCATTGCTACTGTAACTGAAATACTCAAGACCTCATGCTGATATATGTTAATTTAATGAACTACTTCCCCAAATGTTCCCATATATTAACGTTAGATTGACTTGATCATAGTTTGTTAAATTCTCCTTTTCTATTTTTTGAAGAAAAGGACAATTAGCCTTCTCCAACAGTCTCAAAGATAATGTATAAATTATTTAGCCAAACCATCATCAAATTCTTTCAGTACTCTAACATCCCATTCATTTTTCCTTAAAGATTTAAATACTTTAAATAAGTATCTCTTGACTATATTTCAAACTGTCTCAACTTAACCATCCTGCCCCTTCATCCTATTCAAATTGTTTGGTGGAACACTGCTGAAGAAAATAACTTAAAATAGCTTTGACTCTTGGTATCTATTAGGTAAATATATAATTTAACTTAATGAACTTTGGAGAATAAAAACATTTAAAAATAAATAGACCTGTTCTTCTTCACATTAAATTACTCCCCATCCCCCCCCCCACACACACTTTTTAAAGTTGTAGCTTTTAAACATAATCTGGCTATTTAAAATATGCAGATTAATATATTCTACTTAAAAAAGAAGAGACAGGTATCTACTGCAACTTGCTTTCCTGAGTCAGTAAATTTTTGTTTTTCATTGAGTACATACGTTTATCAAAATATTTGCAAGACAATTCATTTTCAACAGCCATAAAGTCACAAAAGTGCGTTAACAGCTTTAAAGCAGTCCAAAAGTATTTTGGCCAACAGTCTTTCATTAGGGACGGATAGAAGAATGTAAGAATTCACTGCCAGTAGAGCTGATGTTGTGAGAAGAGATCTTCCTAAGATATTTCTTAGAAATACAGTAATAGTTCAAAAATAGCAAAACATTGTTTAAAAGTAATGGAGCATAACAAGCAGAATGTACAGTAGAAACAACAATATTTAAAACAGCATTGCAAATGTATCTATTAGGGGCCAGTGAAAATACTTTCCCCAACCATTTTGCGGTGAGATCCCTTAGTTCAAAGAATCAGACACATAATCAGACACAGTTTTGTTTGCAACCTTTCTTGTAGTAATCACCCATCCTTCAACAGGTACAAACTATTTAAGGCTCTCATATAAGTCTTTTTGGTTAAAAGGCAATCTAATGCACTTTAGAATGAAAGACAAACTTTAAAAGAGATCAATCATATAAAAACAAGGATTAGGTGCAATAGGAAAGAGTTGGAATTTTAACTAAAGACATTTTATGCAACGAAATGTTTAATGAGAACCTGCCCCTTTTTAATAAAAAAAAATTAAAGTACTGAAATTCACATATTGAAGCACCAAGATTATCATTTACATTTACAGTTTTCAAATGCAATTCAAAAACATTTATTCTACTTTTTAAACACCCACTGTTAATTACAATTGGTTAAGATTGCAGACCGCTTTGAAAAACAAAATTATTTCTTGCTGTTATTGTTTAACTATCTATCTTCATGACTTTCTTTTTTTGATCAGGCTGCTTTATTTGGATAGCAGGTGTATTAAAAAAGTGAAAGCATACTAAGAACCCAAATCCAATCACGGAGGACAGTACAAATCTGTCTCTTTACAAAAAAATCTAATCATTTTTTCTCCCTCCATGACTTTCAAGTTTATTCCAGATCTTATTAATTTAAAGCAAAATTTCATTTCAGACAATCTGTGGCTTTAAATATTTTCCATTGCACAAAGGGACTGGAATAAAAAGAGACTGACCTAAATCAATAATTGTATCTTGAGCTTAATAAACATACAAAATTATTAAAATTAAAAACAATGCATTTAACAGAAGTGTGGTTGGCAAACTTAACATTCCAGTTAAGTTCTGAACTCATGTTAGTAAGATTCAGCCAGATATAAAGTTTAGATACCAAAATCTGAAGAATAGAAAATAATGTTTCAACTCCAGTAATTGGAATATTTCAATAATTTAAGGTTGTAATAAATAAAATTGATTGGTTGAATTTAATAACTGTTTTACTTCTTCCAAAAAGCAGTTCTGTTTGAGTGAGAGGATCAAAATAACATTAGTGATGTTAAGAAGTTAATTATATTTTGCACATTTAGTTATGGCTGTCTCCTTCTCATTCTGAAAGCTTGGTTTACCAAGAGCAGTGAACAAGTTCAACTTATATCTTAGTGATATTCTAAAGCAAGAAGACTGAATCAGTGCAAAACTGAATTCATTATTTTTATTTATCTTTGATAGAAACAACTGAAAAACCATTTTTAGGCTTCAGAGCAAGTCAGCTTATAGTAAAAAAAAAGCAGTAATTGCACATGGATAAAACACAAAAAAATATTTAACAAGAAATATGTCATTCCCCAATATTCTGGCTTAAAGGTAACTATATTACATTGAATATGGCTTCATTTTATGGAATATTCCAGCAATTCCAACTACAGTAATAAATAGTGGAATTATGGAACTCATGTAATCTCAAAACTGCCATTCTATTTTGTTTGCTTCAGACCAAGCTTTCCATTTCTGTGATAGCCATTAAGTGATGATAATATTCACAGCACAAGGCTACGTGTCCCTATGCAAAAGGATCACAAAATTCAAAGGATTACTTCCAATTAAGTGACTATCGGATTGAAATATGACTGTTGCTGAATCTTCAGAACTATGACATACAAAGCATGTTGCACCACAAAAAGTGATATTGTACTTGCAAAATTTTGCAGACCAGAAAATTTAGAAAAATAGATTTTCATTACTTTGAGGCCTGCTTTTAAAATCATCTTTAATGAAGCTGACTCTCAGAATAATGAGATAAGCCTATAAATATAAGCTATTCAGCAGAATTGACTTTTCTCACAGATTAATAAAATAAGATGGAAAATGCTATGTTATTCTATTTCATTTCCAATAATCTATAAGGGTGGTATTGTTTTTCAGAGGGTGTTCTTTTGCATGGTTTAAGTTCTGTATGGAAATGGCTCATTGGAAAAAAAACCAACCCAAATAAAATCACAGAAGACTGGGGAACCTACTGTAACTAACTTTGCTATTATTGTGCAGATATGTTACTACTGTATATGTTTAACACCAATAATTGCTGGGACCGGGTTGAATTATTTCAATTTCTATTGTGATAAATGAGCTGTCGAATATGACAATTAATTTGGATTTTAAGCAATTTATCAAAATTTTTACATTCTGTCTTTATGTGGAAATTGCATATATTTCACTAAATATCATGACAACCCAATATTTGAATTGCATTTTAACATGCTCAGATTAGAATTCCAGACCTTTTTTTTTGAAAAGCGTAATAGCACTATCAACACCCGAGATAAAAGCAAGGTCAGTTTATCTATGCTCAAATCATGTGATTCATGTTTTTTATGTTATATGTTTTGAAAATCTAGCAATAGAGCCGAATATATAATTTGGAAATAAGTACAGAACAGCAATGGCTATCATTAAAAAGATATCCCAAGAAAATTGTTTGCTCTATCAAAGCATCATATTTGGTATGTCTGAATTATAAAGTAGGTTGCATAATGGGATCTTATAGCAAGTGTTTTTTTACTTAATGTTTTCCTTTTCTCTAAGTTTTCCCTGAAGGCAGATTCATTGGGATTATTGAATAATGAACCAAATTCTCAAAGACCGTCAGCTAACTGAAATGCATTATTTTTTTTTATTGTCTTCCATTGGCTTTGTCTGTGTTTTCACTAAAAGAAGTACATCGTATCCCATTAAAGACTCCTTTCTTATAAAGATCTGGACACAGTCAAGTAATAAAAGAGTTCTCCAATGTGATAAATCTGTCTATGCTTGAAATTGAGCTTTCCGAATTAATAGAGTAATTCCGGATTGTTAAAATGTCAACATTTAGGAGTGGAGATACATTGTATTACATCTGGAAACATGTTGGATGGAGTAAGGGTAAGATAGTATTATTCATACTTTAAAAAAAATACAAAAACTGGAAAGATAGCCTTCTTAGAAATTTCTAACAATTACAAAATTTCAGATAAAAATGTATTGGATAGTGTCCCTTTAATATAATATACATTTTAAATCGGGAAGCAAGTTTAAAATTGCAAATAATCCTTGACAATTTAGAAACAATCCACTAAGCCCTGTTGTGCACAACCACCATTCATTTGTGCAGAAATCTGGAACAGAGTAATTTGAAACAAACAAATGATGCCCAGCAGCACTTAGCAGATTCTTCCCCAAACAGTCAAGAAAGTGGAATTCTTGGGCACGATTCACTGTTGCCTTGCAAGTATTTCCACTTTAAAGAAATTGTGCAAATGGGCTCTTCAATGCTTCCAGAGATAAACATTATGTCTCACATTTCCAAAAGTTCACATGGCACCTTTAAGCACTAATTTTATGAGCTAGAATTGTTGTTCACAATGAGAACTTACATCCTATCAATAAATTGCCATCAGTTAAATATAGGCAGTAGAATGTCTTTCAATATCATGAGTAAAATTTTGAAAGCAATTGGTTTAGAAACTTAAATTATTTTAAAAGACACATGTAGAATTCATCATACCTAAAACACATATAATTGTGTTGGAGCCATAGGACAAACTCAATTTTTAAAACAAATCAGAAGCCGAAACAATTCCCTTATTCTACAAATAACACTAACATAAAGAGATGGAACAGTATAATTGTGAATTGAACAACTGAGGCTCAGTTCAGAGATCATGGCAAATTATGGATTAGCTCATTAGGAATATGTATTTTAAAACTTATTCTTTAGGAGACCAATCAGTGGCTAAATAACCATCATTTGCTCAGTCCAGCCACTCATCATACTAAATTAAATCAAGTGCAAAGGGTTTGAGACCGAATGTTCTGAAGGCCAAGCCATTTTGTTCATAGTGATCTCTGAACTGAGCCATCCTTTACTGAATCTTTTTGTTTACTTATTCAAGGAAGCAACTTCCTCCGTCTAGCCAGTCTTCGTTTTTTGAAAACATCACAGTTCATAGGAAAGATTTACAAACCATGACCCATCTTTGCCTTGATTTCTGATTGTGATTTAATTAGAAGGAATTAAAGAAGTCTTGGACCCTTATAAAACTCTATAATATTAAAGATTTCAAATCATATATAAATAATTATGGGTAGTGTGATTAAATTTTGAGATGAACAGCTCAAGACTGGCGTGGAATTGCAAACATGATGCTAAGATGAGGTTAGGGCTTACATCTCTATATAAAATGTAAAAATCTTTGTTAATATCCAATAGCTTAGTTCTTGCAAGTATGAAGCGCAAGGTTCTGGAGACAAATTTTCTCCTTCCTTCATTCAAAAAGGTTATTTTTAATCAGCAGCATACGCATTCCGGTTGGTTTAGTTTGGCTTACAATTATGAATAAACGTTCTGCTTCCATATTCTTGATATCCTGCCACTTTGTTCCCATGGCAACTTCCTATTTGGTGAGTGCAGGATTAAACCATACAGGTTATCTTACATAGTTAAAGTGCCAACACACCAAACAAGTGGGATCGGAGCAGCAGAAGACAGCACTATTAATTTGACAATGGTGGCAAAATATTAAACCACGGGTCCATATTCTGAATCATGAAGTCAAGCATGCACGGCCTTTGCTAGAAGAGTTTGATACTCATGTAGTCTAGCCACTGAATCTAATGCCCCAACATAAAAAAATTGTAGAAATCAATAATTTACAAAATTTGAAACATTATTGCTTCAGCAAACAATTCAATCTTGAAATACACTGCAGTTGTGTATGACCTGGGTATGACTCAACAAATATTAAAAGTAAAAGTACACATTGATTTTTGTTTACACTCACAGACATAATACTCCCAACACACAAGGGCTGCAAATAGGTACATGGCAGCTTAGTGCCAACATTCTAAACCAGTTTTGAAGATTCAAAGCTTGCCTTAGATAACTCACCTAACTTATTTCAGCTATTTTTTGTTTTAAATTAAGGCAATGAAATGGCTACAGTTCCTAAAGTTCATTTCAGGGGAAACAAAAATATACACCTTTCTTCTTTCTGAACTTTAGGGCAGCAGCATATAATGTAAAAAGTTGTATTACACAAACATGCAACGCCAGGTTGATGTAAAAAAAGCAAAAAAAAAAAAAACAACAACACTAAATCCAAGTTAAAAAATATCATTTGGTGGTTTCTTCTTCACTGGGTTACACAGTTTTCAAGAGAGGAAAAATAAAGCTTAGAATTGTTTTACAGTTCTGTATGTGTCTAAATCACGCACCAAAAGGGCTTCTAGCAAAAACAAAAAAATATTATAGGAGTTTGATTCATCACTACTTGAGGACTTCTGGGACAAGGCACTGATTCTTGGTTTTTTTGTTTTTTGTTTACTGTGCCCATGTCTGTATGCACTTGTGGAATTCTTTTAAACATTTCAGTTTTTCTGTTTATTCTGTACAACATAAAAGGTGTATGACAGATGATGACTAACACATATTAGCAGAAGCTGATTTTAGAGTTGACATCTCCTATTCCACTGCTCAAAACTTCCAGGCTCTGAAATTTTAGGTGGCTGCAAAATACCCAGCAACAGGCATTTAAGATTAAGTCAGCTTTCAGCATTTTTCAGTGCATTTTGCAAAAAGGGTCTAAGTTAGGCATACAGTTCTGGTATTTATTTTACACAGAGAAGACCACCAACATTTGACATAAAGTCTTCTAAACTTTTGAGGAAGGCCATCTTCTGCTTACGGTCCAGCGTAGGCGGAGTGCTGCTTGCAGTAAGTTTGTTGAAAGCATCTGCTAACCGCTGGTAAATTATGGGATCTTGCTGACTTGATAGTAAAGTTTCGACTAATTCAGAATATTCTGCCTGTAAAGAAGATAATCACATTTATATTTCAGAAGAAGATGTTATTAATAAAAATTAACTCTGTGTAATTAATATCAAGCTTCCTATAGATTGACTTGTTAACAGAATTACAATGTAAGTATATTTCCAATTTTGGATGCTAGGAATATTTCTTTAAGGTTAAGAGATAGTGGCTTCCCTCAAGTCATCAAGCTAATTCTTTCTGACTGTAAGATTCAATTATACACTCTACTATCCCTAAACATTATGGAACATGCAGGAGATAATGACATCATAAAATACCATACCTGATGCAAACACACTAATGTATAAAATGCTTCTCCTGCTGCAGCTGTCATCTCTGTATTGTGCTTTTGCAGTACCAGCATATCAAAAACCATCTAAAATTTAAAAACAAAACTTTATATCCTGACTTTTTAAGAAAAAAATGTGTTAAGCTGAAAGTGACAACTACTTTGTAGAAGCCTATGTTTTAAGACCAGGACTAAAAATTAACTTTCAAATTATATACATAATCGCTTGCAACAATGTGTAAGTTAGAACAGAATCATACAACAAAATGGATGGTAAATGGCTGAAGTAGAGACCCCTAATCTATCTGCTTAATTATGTTAAGAATTTTGAACTTCCTTACCAATATAGCCTACTCCCATGGGCACAAACAAAGAATTTTCTGTTGGAAAAACTGGGTACTTTTTAATAATAGATTCCTTGGGCTCCTTAGTTATCAGTAAGTTAAACTTAAAAAAAAGCAGGGTTCATTTTACAAAAGCTGGCATCAAATGTGCTGTTAACCTGATTACTGGCTTGCATCCAAAAAGCTCCCTGGCAAGAGAAAGTGGTTTCCCATAAATAATATGGCACAAGGTTCATTCTCAAGGTTTTCTGAAGGATCACTAAGGCTTATATGCTCCTCAACCTCTATTTCCTATTTTGCAATATTGTATTCACCAATGCAGCGTTGTGCAAATAAACTGAGCTGGATTTCCCAGAATCCTCAGCAGCTACGTGAAACATGCAGTTCCCACCATTGGGGAAAACTGCTAACACCAACGATATTACACAATGGCGTTGCGCTGTGCTGAATCCAAGCCACCACAATATTAGACAATAGGATATGGAATGATGTCTCTTACCTTAAGAAAGTGTCTTGTTGCTAAAAAGAGGGATGACTCTGATTCCTGTGTTTTTGCACATTGTTCTGCTAACGGTGTCAGAGCTTCTAAGCACAGCTGGCAAACATCTGAACTCATTCTGATTATTCAAAGTCAAGAAATATATTTATTCCTTTGGGGGGGGGATTTGGAAATTATACAGTATGTCAGGGAAACAGTAAACGGAAGTTAAAAACTGCCATTTTCCTATACATTATTTCAAACTAAGATTACCACTAAATGGCTGAAATTGGTTCCTCCTCCATTATTTCTCCCTAGAAATTGTTCTTATTGCATTTCTGTTTAAATCAAATGAAACTAAGGAAAGTAAAGAGAGAGAATTTAGGGCTAAACACATAATCAAGTGAAGAGCAAATGAGTGAGCAGCACAGAATATCTAAATATTTTTGCATTAAAATGTTATTGAACCTAGAAACTAGATCAGGAGAACAGATTCCATTCCTGCAAAATTATAAAAGTGGTTTTATTTTTCCTAATATTTTAAATGCTAGAATACTCTAGCAACAGGCTTAAACAATCCGGTGCACGTGTATCCTGCTGACAGGATGGGAAAATTGCAATAAATGAATAACTGCTTCTCATTATAAGGATAAGTTACTTCAAGCAAAGAATATGCAGAACTTGATGAAAGATTATATTAGACTCTCTGCCAAAATAAAATAAGAAATAAGGGGATTCTCTCACATAGAATAACTTTGATAAACAAACACAATGCAAATGTTCAGGTAAGTAATCAATAACTGAAATTGTTGACATTAAGGCATATACTTAAAAGTATATAACTAGTATACAGTAATGTAATAATTTAAAGAGAGAAAAATAAGAGATCAACTGAATAACTCCTTTTCCTGCTCCCCAAAAGAAAATCTTAAAGGATACGATGTCATCCCCAATTCTAATGAATACATAAGGCTTTTAAACAAATCTTCTGGAAGCTGTGGAATTTTCTCAGGAAATATTTCACAAATAAAAGTAATTAGTTTGTAGTACTGATTACATAGTGATGGAAACTATGGAAGGAAAAAGTAAATAAATTTATGTTAATGAGGCTTCTTAAAATAAATAATCGTATTTCAAGAATACAAAATAATATCATGCATTCTTAAATAATTATATTTCAAGAATACATATATCAGGCATCCAAAACCAAGGATTATTTTATATGTTTCACAATTTGCAATACATACATAGTCCTAGGTTTTTGAGGTCAATACAGAATTAAAGCTGACATATTTTTGTAATTCATGGCCCATTGTTGAAATCCTAGTTCACTTATTGTGATAAACTGTGGTAAATTCATACATGCATGTTATGTCACAATGGTTTGTTAGGCTCCTCGGTTTCAACCCAGTGTATTAACTGCTTTGTTACACTAATTCTCCAATACCAAGCTATTCCACAGATGGTACTATTCACACATTTAGACAGTACAAGATTTAAAAGGCTGTTTAAAGACAGGCATGAGCTTGGCTGAAGCTCTGAATTAATGCCAGTGGCCATTTTCAGTCAGCCATGAGAATTCTGGTAGTAGTAGAAAATGCATGCTCATATTTAAAGAAACAATATTATAATGATTAAAAAATTTAAAATAATGGTCAAAATTCCCCATCTCTTTCTGCAACACTACTGACACTGTACAAACCTTTAACAAATCTTGAGACATTAAAGGCAGGATTAGGTTCACTCCATATAAGACAACATCCGCTGCTGATACGGATCTGTTTGTTGCTTGCCCGGGTTCATGTCCCCTAAACACTTCATCTAAAAATATGGGGAAGAAGGGAGAAATATATGAATATAAGAACAAATTCGGCTATCTGTAAATATTTTCTGAACTCCAAGCTTAGAATTTCATTCATTATTAGTGAGCATGAAATCTGTTCATAAATTATTAATTAAAGTAATTGGAATACAGTGCTTGAATCCCAGTAAGGTGATTCCAAACTTAATTTTGCCTTCCACAGTTGATCTTAAATTTTAAATTTTCCTTTAGAAAAATTAAACAGTACAGTGAGGTGTATTTACAAGCATTTGACTTCTGCATTTTCTGTATGCACTTCTTGGAACATACACATTTTTTTAAAGTTAGTAATGTAATGTTAAATTATATCTGCTTTTTCCTATTCTTCTTTGGATTTTGAGGTGAATAAAAAGATTAAGAAATCCATCAAGAAAAATAGGAAAACAATTTTAAGGTGAAAAAAAGTCTGAAATTTAACAAAAAGATATTTTGTAATCTATTATAGCCAAAATTAATGTACCTCTAGACATACAATTATAAGATATATACTTACTCATTTCAAACTCTTCAAATTTAGATTTATCATGAGGCAGACCACTTTAATATATTTTAAAGCGATGATTCACTAATGATTTGCTTAACTTCTAGTTAAACATATCTTCTTATAGTTCAAAATGTACAAGGTACAAAACCCAAACAGTAATCCTATTAGCCACAAAGATTTGGCTGATAAATGAATATAAAATTCTATGAAAAACTGTGCTTACAATAAATAATTATCTGCTTGGGGAATGGTTTCATATATTATAAACAGACAAATGCAGGTTTACCAATATAGGTAGTCTTCAGCCATCAACTGTCCTTCCTTCCTTCCTTCCTTCCTTCCTTCCTTCCTTCCTTCCTTCCTTCCTTCCTTTCCTTCCTTCCTTCAATTTATTTAAATGTACATGCTGCCTATCTCCCCAACAGGTTGGAAGTCATAATGGCCATTAAGTGCCCCCATGATCACCTCATGACCTGCTCTTCCTGATGAGGTCGTCAAATGAACAGGTCCTGCCTCAGGTCTTCCCCACTTTGAGGCATCCATACTCAACTTCCTGCTCCTCGGGATCCCAACAAGCCGCCAGTCCTGCTTCCCAAGCTGCCGGGCCCCACACCCTCCCACCCTTGGGGAGATAGGTGGGGGGCCAATGTTGGATCCCTGTGGTCAGTTGTAAGGGTGAACGACTGCAGAAGTGCTACAGCTGCCGTAATTTTGGAACCAAGTTGTAAGTAGCTTTTGGGGGGGATCTGTAAGTCATAAATCAAGGACTACCTGTATCTATACTCTATAATTAGTAATATTATTAATGCCATTATGCAAATGTTTAAAAAACATTTGTATATATACTACTTTTTAAAGAGATATTTGACTGCCTACATTTCTCAACTGGTTGCTTAAATTCTCCAATGTTAGTTTAAGCATTCCATAATATATATATATATATAAAAATCAGGAAGGCAATAAAAGATTAGAAAAATTGAAAGCCACTGAAGAACCAAATAGGAAAACATCAAAAACCATTTGAATGGATGCATCAGTGAACTGAAGTTTTAACTCTGAAGTTTAAGAGACTGAAAGTACCTAATCAATGGAGCTCTGTTATTTGTTCATTACGTATTGGTTTCACCCATGTTTTTTTCAGTTCTAAATTTCCCCCTACCTGTATCACTGAAATCTATAAATTCTTTTGAAAGTAGGTTTGTGAGAAGCTCCATAATGAGAAGAAGATCCTGGTACTGGTCCTCTTCTGCTGTAACATCTATTCGTTGTCTACCTAAATTATTCTTGGAGTATACTTGAAGTAGGGTCAGACAAGCTTCATATAAATTCATGGCTTTAGACTGAAAAAAAAAGTGAAAAAGAAAAGAAAAGAAGGCTTAATGAAAGATATACACTTGCTAGAATGTACTTCTGATTCAGGCCTCGAAACCACTTCAGTTGCAACTGATACTAAACGAAATATACACCATCTATAGCAAAGGTTTAAAACAATAAAATAACAATTCTTATTCATTATTAAACTTATTGCTCGAAGGGAACACTCTCCAACATAGTAAATCGCATTGTCAGGCATACATTTAAGCAGTGTAGAATTTCCATTGTATCGTTATAACATTTTGTAGGAAATTCTATCTCTTGGTATTATTAATTTCTCCATTTTTAGGAGTCCTGTGCTAGAAGAGGTAAGTAAGTGTTCAATGTATCTTTAACAGTTAACATTGGGGCATACACCTTCCAGGTTGCAGTAAGTATTCTGTTGATGTATAACAGAGAACCTGTACAGGTAGTCCTTGACTTACGACCACAACTGAGTTGAAAATTGCTGTTATTAAGTGAGACAGTTGTTAAGTGAGATTTGCCTCAGTTTATGACCTTTCTTGCCACAGTTGTTAAAGTGAATCACTGCAGTGGTTAAGTTAGTAACACGGTTGTAAAGTGAATCTGGTTTCCCATTGAGTTTGCATGTCAAAAGGTCACAAAAGATGATCACATGACCCCGAGACACTGCAACCATCATAAGTATGAGCCAGTTGCCAAGCATCCAAATTTTGATCACATGACCATGGTAATGGGGCAAAGGCTGTAAGTGTGAAAAACAGTCATAAGTCACATTTTTCAATGCTGTTGTATCTTTGAATGGTCAAACAGCCTCACCACCCAGGTAGGTCATAAAATAATGCAAGCAAGGCATGAGACATAAGTAATATCTAGCCCAAACCCTCTCCAAATGGATAAATCAGCACAATGGTGAAGGAAAATATTCTAAAAGAAACAAATGCATCATGTCGCGAATCATCAACTCTCCGTTCTATTTTAACCTGATAATACTAAAAATGTTTAGAAATTCCAAGCTTTTCAAAATATTCTTCCAAAATATGGAAATGTTTCAATTTACAGAGCCCACTGGTTTCTTTTATTAGAAATAAAATACAAAGGAAGGATTTAAGGGTATGAAAAGAAATTGATATTACTGCACAGATTTGTACATTTCCAGCATATATCTTACATTTAGAATATATTTTTAAATTTATTTACCTCTCCAAGATAGCATATTTGTTTATGTGCAACTTCAACAAAAACTTCTATGATGAGGTTAACAGTCTCTGGTGTATTCTTGTACACCTCCATTAGTCCAATGCAATTTGTGAGAAAGTCCATCAGAAAATTAAAGAGAATTGCTACATTGTCTATTTGGGTAGCCTCAGCAATACCACAAAGTGCTTCTAAGGTGGCAGTGATTTCCTGTTTCACCTCCTCTTCCTGGCAGATTTGTTGGAAGTTTTCTTGGTTTATCACATTTAAGAATCGTTGTTGCAGTGGCTGAAGAACCTGCAAAACGAAAATAAAAGGAAGTATACTGTAGCTTTCCTGCAGAAGCTAAAGATGCAGACAAAAATATTTTGACCCAAAGATTTTTCATGTAAATACACTTAACTTGGATAACAATATTTTTTATATATATAACGCAACCTAGAAGTTTAGGATTGATCACAGAAGTATTGCTTTAATTCTAAATAAGTTGGCAATGGCAGTTTCTAAATATGCTAAATAAATAAGTAAATAAATAAATAACTTATTTCTTGCTTGTATAGGATATATAAAACATACCCGGCCAAATGCTAAAGGAATACCCATTTTGAAAAAGCAGTACGTATGTAAAATTTGTAGCAAAAAATAAAAATAAAAATGCTGAACTATCCCATTGCATAGTCTAAGTGACTCTGGGTGGGTAATAAACAAAAGCTGTAAAACAAAAATACAGTTAAAAACAGGGTTAAAAATAGAATAAAAACAAGTTAAAAGGCAACTTAAAAGGCAGAGGGGGAGCGTCTTCAAATTGATTTTAAAGAGCAAGGTGTTTTAACAGGTAGTAAATGTCCATAGCAAAATGTCTATGGAGATTCTCAACCATCCAGGTCATGGTGGTCTCAAAGGTGCTTTTTTCAAAAGGCAACTGGACTTTCTTATTTTTTTTTTCTTTTTTTCCTTCAGTCGGAAATGAAGAAGCTTCTTGCATGAGAAGTGAAAGGTTTTCAAGAAAACAAAAAGAAAAGAAACTAAGAAAGTCCAGTTGCCTTTGAAAAAGCATCTTTGGGACATCCACAGCAAAATTGGATTGTAAAATGCTACTGGGCTAGTGGGATTATTTTAAACAATTGTGGAAGAGATGTGTGGGAGAAACTGAGTCACAACAGAACACTTGTCTATGGGAGTGGTAGAGGAGTCCTGTCATTTTTTGCTCTTTTAAAACATCATGAACGCCCTAGGCCTCCAAAACCTGATAAGCATGGTTCAAATTCTTTTATGTTGACTTGTCCTAACTGGTTTTGTATAATATTTTGTTTGCCAAAAGGGCTCATTATCCATTGTAAAATTTTACAACTAGCTGTTTCTGGCTCAAGAATATAAGCCTTTGTTTTTGCAGCCACATTTTTAAACACATGCCTCATACTATTTTGAAGAGTCATTTTTGAAAAGCTTCCTTGAAGAAGAAAGGGGAATTATTGATTAAGAAATATTACATGCTTAAATCCTGGAAGACAACGGAACATGTCTATAGCTAAAATGAAGAAAAAAAAGGTGAAAACTATTTTTTTCCCCAAAGTATTGCTCTAATTTTTTAGTTTGTGTCTGTTTTCTTTTCTCTACACGTGTGTGAGTGTTCACATGCATGCAGAAGAGCTATGTTTGGCAAAACGAGGACTTTGATAAACAGCTAAAGCAGGGGAACAAAAGAGATGGAGAATATGGATGAAGTGCATCCTTTCCGATCCACTCAGTTTTCCCCTTGCAGCAGCCACGTCCTTGTATTAATGGTTCACAGTCCTCTAGAACATGTGACTGATTTGCTAGACCCTGTAGAATTATCATTCTGAGGTCTTCAGAATAATGCCCTGTGAGGCCACTGACACTTCCCAACACAGTATATTAGGCACCCTCTCAAAACATCTTCTAAAGCAATGTCTTTCGACTTCAGCATCTTTTAAGATGTGTGAACTTCAACTTCTGGGAGTTGAAGTCAATGCATCTTAAAGTTGCAGAGGTTGAGAAATAAGGATGCAGATGAATGACCCAGTGGAGACAGGAGCAGCCTTGAACTGTGGAGAGAAAATGATGGGTATTCAATGGGCTGCTTTTATTTAAATACGTTTCTTTTTCTGCGTACCAGCAAAAAAAGTTTCTAAAATATGCAAAATCAATAAATATAACTAAGGGAGAGTGCACAAAATGAAAAAGAGGAAAAATAAAAATAAAAAGGAAAGTCAGAGATACGTTATTATGGTTACATTTCATTTGTTTAATATTTGTTGTTCTAAATCCAGAACATTTTTTCATGGAATTTTATGAAACTTTGGTAGCACAATGCCCAACATTAGAACTTTAATTTTCAATAATAAAAATAAAAGCATGAATATCAAGAATGACTTATAAAGTATTTAAATATATTAATTAAGTCAACAATACAATTATTGTTGCATTCAAATTATAAGAATTAGTATTATTGCAGTTCAAAATAATATATCCCATAATTCCCCAGTCCAGAATCAAAAATAAAGTTGGCAACAGATTTCTTTCCTTATCCCCGAGTAACTAATTTCTGGTAATAAATGATAAGAAAATATATAGAAAAGTATTCTATTTTGAGAGTACACAGCTATACACTAGCAATATATTTTGTATGTATACATTTAACCTTTGCATATGCAAAAAGTGTTCGTTCATTTTAAAGTTAAGTAACAGTACACTGCTTATAGATTACCTAAAAAACTTTGTGAAATAAGCTACATTGCAAATAATAATGTAGCATTAGATATACTGAGAACCAGTTCACTGTAGTGGTTAAGTCCCAAAGGTGCTTTTTCAAGAGGCAACTGGACTTTCTTGTTTTTCTTTAAAGATGTTTTGCTTCTTATCCAAGAAGCTTCTTCAACTCTGACTGGATGGTGGAGAATGGAAGGATTTATACTCCTTGCAGACAGCTGGTCATTTGCATTATTTTAAAGAGTCGTTGAGGCCACTTGGAGGTTTATCTGTGTCCTCAAGGTCACCTAAGTAGTGCAAATGGGTGTGAAGACTTCTTGGAACTGCTGAAAGGACTTTGTTGTAGACTGGAGATAGATGATGTCATATCCCTCTGTTGACTCTCTAAAAGAATGCAATTGACCAGCTGTCTGCAAGGAATATAAATCCTTTCATTCCTCACCATCTAGTCAGAGCTGAAGAAGCTTCTTGGATGAGAAACGAAATGTCTTCAAAGGAAAACAAGAAATCCAGTTGCCTCTTGAAAAAGCACCTTTGGGACAACCATGACCTGGATGACTGAGAATCTCCATAGACATATAGCGGTTAAGATATCAGGCTAGAAACCAGGAGTCCTGCCTTAGGCCCAAAGGCAGCTGGGTGACGTTGGGCCAGTCACTCTCTTTCAGCCTTAGGAAGAAGGCAATGGCAAACTACTTCTGAAAAATCTTGTCAAGAAAACTGCAAGGACAAGTTCCGGCAGTCATCAAGAATCAAAAACTGACTCAAAGGCATGCACAGATTCCCAAATAATACAATGCTAGTGAGTAATTGATGCTTTAACTTTTTTATATATAAAATAAATTATAAGGATTTTTTTAAGTCAACAAGAAAAACAAATCAAGACTATGGAATGCCAAACTCTCACTTGCTGATTTCACTCATCCCAATTTTTGAAACAGAGATTGTACTTACTTCTGTCCAGTACTGTTGTTTGGTATCTCCATCCATGTGAGCAAAACCTCCAAGAACTAAGGCTTTCATTAATGTACGTTGCACTGAACTGGATAGAAAATGAAGAGGGGGATTCCGTCTGGCAAACTGTTTTGCTAAGTTCCACCAGTTTTCACACTGAATTACTAAATTTGCCCTTATGGAAAGACATTGAAACACAATAAATAACAATGCAATAGCCTGGAACAGTTAAATAAAAGCAGCTTTCTCCCAGATAAAAATTTAAGCAGACTCTTAACAAATGAATAACATGGTGTGTGCTGGCACTAGTATTAACAGTCATCATCAAAACTCTTTCCCTTTGATTTGTTCATGAATAGAAATAGGACAAGAATAATTTATGTCTTGCCCACAATATTCTTCTTTTGGGAAATTAAACCTGAACTAGCTATAGTAGATATTCTGTACTTATAAGTACAGGTTAAAAGGGACATTTATAAGTGAGCTTTGGAAGTGCCATTTCTATTTGATAATATGAAGTGATCGGTTTCTGGAAGAAGTTAACAGTAAACTGAGGCTCAGCAAATTGTCTTTTTAATTCTTAGTGTTGATCAGATCAAAGCTGTTATCACAATCATGTTCCATGCCTTGGAAATAAATATGGTATCTTAACAATGGTAGCTTAGCACTTGACTCATCAAGCTTCTGAAAAGAATCATTTTGTAAATGAGGTATGAGTTCCAGCCCTTAAATAGCAGGTAGTCCTCAACATATGGCCAGTCTTTTAAAGATCATTTGAAATTACGACTGGCCTGGAACAAGTGCTTATCATCTGTTGCAATGTCATGTGGTCACATGACTGCTATTTTGTGACTTTTTTCTAGTTTCCACCCATTTGGAAAATGGGTTGCTCTTATGATTGTGTGGCATTCACTTAATGACCTGTTCAAAAATGTTGTAAAATTGGGTTCAGTCAGGTGGGATCTCAACTTACAACTGACTTATGATTGGAAATCCAACCCCAATTGCTTTTGTAAGTCAAGGACTACCTGCAATACAGTTCATTCAAGCAATATCAACTTATTGGGTAGTAAAAACACTTCCAACCATTTTAATCTCTATTTACCTCAATGTATGCCTAAAACTCTTTTGAAGTATTTCAAACATGTATCTTTACAACATACTTTTGATGGGCAGGCAATCTATATTGTGAATGTATCCCAGATGCACGCTGGTTATGTGATGTGTCCTCAAAAGATACAAATTTGGAATTTTAAACTCTATTAAGTTTAACATATGTACTTTGTACTTAATCCCACTCAACCCATGAAAAATAAATATAAAAATATTTCATCTATCTGCCTTCCAGATAGATGGCACTAGGTAGTTGTTTCAGTGCTACTAATGCTTCCTCACAGCTACTATATATATGTTCACAGAGTCTATTAACATCTAGTTTGGTCTAAAACAGTGGTGGCGAACCTTTTAGAGACCGAGTGCCCAAACTGCAACCCAAAACCCACTTATGCATCGCCGGGTGCCGGGTGGGCGTGACCACCGAGCTGTCGGCTCATGCTCGCTTGCTCGCTTGCTGTCCGCTCTGACACGTGCTCGCTCTCTCGCTGTCTGCAGCAAATGCTGCTTCCGCCAAAAGTTGCTCCTTTTATAGCCTCTCGCCTATTCCCAGACTGCGCATGCGCTGAGAGGAGGAGGGAGCAGCTCGGCCCAGCAATGGCTCACGTGCCACCAGAGATGGCTCCACGTGCCGCCTGTGGCACACGTGCCATAGGTTCGCCACCACGGGTCTAGAAATTCTCAGTTGGGATTCTTAGAAAGGCATTTATTTTTTCATCTAGGAGTATAACTTTTAGGCTTACCTCTCTCTCCTTTCTACCAAAGTTACTAGTAGCTGCACAGTGTCATTGGCAAGATCTTGCTCAGAACTCCACACTGCAAGATTGCTGATTACTTTTTCTAAAAGGTAGCCCACAATCCATTGGGCACCCTCAGTGTCAGCACCAAATGCGGTGTTGAATGGCAAGCTTATCTAAAAAAAAAGTTAATATTTATGAATGCCATAGAATGTAGTACAGTATATTGTAAGAACATGGTCTGACGTCTAAGCTTTCTTTTGTTTATACCTTATATTTGATCTGTGGATTGTAAGTTAAAAATACATGTCTGTTTTGTTCAAAAATGCATTAGGAATAAAATAAGTGAAGGCACATACAGATTTAATAGCTAGATCCATTATGGCAGGGGTCCCCAATCCCCAGGCCACAGACCAGCACCAGTTCGCAGCCCGCCAGGAACCGGACCACGCAAGTGAGAGAAGCCCCATTCCAAGTGCAGGATCCAGGCAGCGAATAAAACCATGCCCCCCCCCCCCGGTCCACAGAAAAACTGCCCTACGTGGAACTGGTCCCTGGCACCCAAAAGGTTGGGGTCAGCTACATTATGGTGTTTCTGCATACATGCACCTGGTAATTTTAGAGGAATATAGCTGGTCCACACATGCAGCAGAAGCGGATGAGAAATCATAAAAATGGTGTGCTATTTTGAATATTTTCCCCATATATAAATTCCCTAAAAGCCATTCTAGTTTATTATTTATAAGGAATATCACAAAAGCATACCAAAGAATAATTCTCCCATTGTATTGTATAACAAGACTTTTTTTTGTTTCATTTTCTTCTCCTTTCATTATACATTTAGATCAATGAATAAGCTCATGCCGTTTGTTGCAAAATCTCAGAATTTAGAATTTAGAATAGAATAGAGCTGGAAGTGACCTTGGAGGTCTTCTAGTCCAGCCCCCTGTTTAAGGAGGAGACCCTATTCATGCTTTAAGAAACTTGAAATTAAATGTAAAAATGTCCACAAGTTTAAAATTGTTTTACCTGGTCATATAGTTTTTCATCTACGAGGAGATAGGTTTTTGCCCACCGTTTGAGGAACCACACAATATCTTTTCCCATTTGCGGGCTCAGAAGGTGCGTAAGATCTGCTCTTATTGCTCGAGACTCCACTTCCGAAACTCTTAGAACAGAAGACAATAACCTGAAGAAAATTAAAGATACCGTGACTTTCCCCTAGCACTCACTTATGTTGATTTATGCTTAAACACACAAAACCTTTAAAGTTTTTTTTAGGTTTTGTCAGCTTCACCATTTCTTCCAATAGAAAACATTGTTTTCTGTTTGGAATACTAAGTTTTCCAAGTATTCACTCTTTTAGCCACTGAATAGCAGCATATACTGCCCATTCTTTACCCTTAGAGGCTAGTATAAAAATCCTCAATTGTTAATTTAGAAATCTCAGGTTATTGTTGCAGGAAGAACTAATTCTCCAAGATTAATACAACAAGCCTGCTTACGAGTATTTGAAATTTTTATTGAGACTTTATACCAGTTAATATTATAACTCTTCAGCCCAAGACTAGTTTAATATTGCTGAAGAGTTTTCCAAGACACAGCACTGATTTTCAAATATTTAATCCCTGAAGGAGCATGTTAGCCCAAAGAAAACAGTCTCTTCAGAGGACAGTTATCTTGGAGAAAAGAGGGAAAGTGATGCCACAGTTCAGTGGCAACACATACAGCTCCCCAAAAAGGAACCCCAAAGTGCAAGATCACTTCCCATTTACATACTCTGAGGCAGCCCAGTTGGGATAGATTTTTAACTCATAAACCTGAGGAACTCTAACCAAATAGAAGGCAGGGCTGGGCTGGTAGTTTGATACCTTAGAAATTTATTTCTTAGTATCACTAAAAGATATGTCCGCAGCAACCACCATATAACTTCTATTTAGTCAATACATGTATGCATGAAGGAACTACTGAAAAACTTGCTATCCTGGTATGAAAAGTGGCTTATAGGTATTCTGGAAATGCAGAGAGTCTGTGGTATACTGGCTCAAATTTATCTTCTAAACAGTCAAAGTATTTACGTCATTTCCTTAAAATTTAAGAACTCTATGTCCATCTCTCCTGACTTTTAGCAGCTTGATCTTCAGATCTGCAGAAAATACTTATTCCTGCCAACATTTACAATATTACAGACCATGGATGGACTCAATGTAGCAGTTTTATTACAGCAAATAATAGAGACCATATGCACATTAAGAAAGACATTGTTTTTCTCTTATAAAACATTTTTTTAAAACAAATGGGTACTAAAAATTTAATTCAATATACTATGCTTTCTTATTGTGAGGTATTAGAAACAGGTATTCCTCTTTTAACAGAGTAAAACCCTTTGAAATACTCTCCTCAAAGTGCTCTGAATTTTTACTCAAAGATAAAACAAATTACTTGAGAATTTTAATTTTATTGACTTAGAAAGCATTCTGTGACTTCATACTGGCTTACAAAATTGAATATATGTTCTGGCAAACACATTTTGAATAGCTATTTCTGCCTTGCTATAAGATATTTATTTTGATTTAAAGATGCACCCATGTCACATGCCTGTAAACATGTTCACAACAGCTCATTTCATTTTCATTTAATAAGCAATGTACTTTCTTTGTCTGACACACAGCCCTCCAAAAGTGGTGTTTGTGTTATTCTTGCACCAATCCCCCGCCCCAAATTTCACTTATACCATAGTGCATCGTAAGGTTTGCTTAAAGCAAAAAACCTTAACTATTAAGGGTTTTTTCCTCAGTCACTACACCTTAATTCTACAAAAAGCCTATTTAACTTTCTTTCACCAGTTCTGACATTCACATTGTTATCATGGATTAATAATTTACAATGATAGCCCTATCTACTTCTGATTTACGGTTCAATATTTGGCATTAAAATACTAAATTAATTACCTAATAACAGAATCGGTTCTGTTGTACCCTGGAATGGAAGAGGCCTTTTCTCCTGGAGATCCAAGAATTTGAAGCGTTGTATTGATGTCAACCTCAGTTGAATGCTTAATGGAATACTCCATTATTTCTGAAGGTATTAGCGGAGTCTCTCCCTGAGTATCATTAGCTAAGAGGTAGCCTTAAAATTAAAAGCAAACAAACAAAAAAAGAAAGTAGTGACCTCAGGTTACCTAGCCTAAATTAAATATTGCTTTAAGGGCCATCAAAAAGATGCTGAGAGAATTGGCATCAATATTTGGCTAAATTCTATGATATGCTTAAATTAAAACTTGCATTTATGTTACATAGTTCAATTTGGTTTTATATTGGATTTCTACATGTCAGAATAAAATCTATAAGCAGCTACAATTACTACGGAGAAAGTAGCAAATAAAATTAAATCCACCTTAAATTCCATAACAAATATGATTTTAAAATAATACATCTCCTATGTTGGCCATCATGTCACTAATACTTTTTAAAAGTTTTTTGCATTTGCAGCCTAGGCTAGACAGAACCTCTTCAAAAAAAAATCCTGTAATACTGGCAGCTCTAACCAATTAACTCCTTCCAGAGGGAATATATAATAGCTAAAAATGCAGAGGAAGGTCTGAGAGAAATTACACAAATTTAAAGATCAAAACAATGTGTTGAGGGGGGGCATGAATAATCTTGTTGTTCCTCCTTTCATGGATCTGCCTGAAGCCTTCAGTATCTGTTCCTCCAGAGGCAGTAGACCTCCTTCTTAATTTGCAATATAATATATCAATATCAGGCTTTATCTTCCCAATATTCACACTCTGAGATACACCAGAGTAGAGATGGCTGGAGTGCTTCCAATCCCCCAATGCATTTGCATGCAGTATCATCAGCATAGCAGCACTTGAAGGCCATTAGGCTCTCAAAAAGAAGAGTTTTATGTGCCAAAAGGTAAATGAACGAAACATTATAGCATGTGTATTAAGACATTCATTTCCATAAAACCTCAATAAAAAAGTCTTTGCTTGTATATTATGACCCAATATGTCAGTAAAACAGGACTATTGTTTTAACATCAGTTTGGAACACATAAACACATTTTAGTGTCATCTGAGATATGATCACATGTATACATCCACTGTTGAGATATCTGCATAGGAATGCGCTTATGTGTTTCAAACAGATGTGAAAATAAATAATAGAAATAAGATTATAGTACAGTAGAGATCATTGAGACTACTGAGTTCAACCCTGTGCACAGTGCAATAATCTTAATGCATCCCAGTCAGATGGCCATCTCCTACTTGAATGCATCCAACGAAAAGGAACCCATCCTGTCTCGAAAATTGGTTCTGCTCTGAAACAGTTCTTACTGTTTGGACATTTTTTTTATAACATTGAGTTGGAATCAGACTTCCTAAGACTTAAATCTATTATTCTGCCTTGCATTCTGGAATGATGGCAAATATAGGTAATCATCGACTTACAACAGTTTGTGTAGTGACCATTCAAAGTTACAATGGCACTGAAAAAAGTGAGTTTTGACCATTTTTCACACGACCATTGCAGCATCCCCATGGTCACGTGATTTACATTCAGATGCTTGACAACAGGCTCATGTTTATGATGGTTGCAGTTTCCCGAAGTCATGTGATCCCCTTTAGCGATCGTCTGACAAGCAAAGTGAATGGGGAAACCAGATTTACTTAACAATCGTGTTACTAATTTAACAACTGCAGTGATTCACTTAACAACTGTGGCGAGAAAAATCATAAAATGGGGCAAAACTCACTTAACAAATTTCTCACTTAGCAATATAAATGTTGGGCTCAATTGTGGTTGTAAGTCGAGGATTACCTGTATAACGTTTTGTATTTTTTTGAAGAATTCCATCATGACTCTCCTCAATTGCATCTTCTCAACATTAAACACTTTTTTTCTCATAGAACTAAATTTCCAAGCCCAGGTCATCCTCGCTGTCTTCTTTGTACCTGTTCCAGTTTGACTGAATCCTTTAAAAATGTTAATGCACAGAACTGGACAAAGTACCCCAGTTTGCCCACTGCAGAGCAAAGCAAAACTACTCCAAGATTTGGGAGGCGTATTTCTATTGATAAAACCTAACATTCCTTAAGCCTTTTTGGAAACCATGACACACTTTTGACTCATATTCAGTTTTATAATCAACTACAATTTCAAAATTCTTTTTGTATATACTGTTACAAAGTCAAATATTTCCCTTTCTATTCCTGTGTATTTTATTTTCCCCACATAACTGATGACCTTTCCATTTGTCCCTATAGTAATTCTGTTAGTAGTTCTCTTTTTAGTACAAAGTATTGGCACACGGTGTTATCTGAATTAAATGCTGAGCCTAAATGTGAGGGGTTTTTGTGTTGATTAATGGAAAAGCAGTTTATAATAGGATGAAACTCTTATTCTTGGAGGCCAAAAGATTAAGAGGCAATTTGGCCTTCAGGGCTCAAACAACACTTGTTTCCCAGGAAACTGACGGAGATTATTAGACACTGATTCAAGAGACTTCTTTCCTGGACAGTCTGTAACTACTGGGTCCCCTCAAAACATGTGGTGCATTTAAAATTTCTCTTTTTCTGTGCTTCCTTCCTATTTTCATGCAGGTACTAGTCTAAAGAATCTGAAGGCTATGTCAATGACTGAAAGAAATTTGGCTGTAGTAGTGGAATACAGCAAATATACTGTAGCCTTCCTCGTTTAACTTTTTAACTTGTAGATGTTAATCTTGCTTTTAATTTTGTATTGAACTATGCCTTTAGTCATATCTTTTTATCATTTTATGATGTTTTAAATCAGCCAGTCAGTCACCTAGGTGAGCTAGGTGGCGTAGAAATTTGATAAATAAATAAATGATGCCTGGACTAATTCATAATAGCCATCTTCTGAAGTCCAGTTTAGCTGGACTTTTCCTAAACCTCCTTCATTTATTTTTCCTCTTCCATAGGCCTTGGGCTAAATGTTAAGGTTTTCTGTATTGCATATATCAATGCCAGTCCTTCCCAAATACAGCAATCCTCATTCAAGAAACAAGCAATTGCTCTCAAATACTGTAAAACAATTAGACTATATTTTCAAATTTGTAACTTTGGGTTTTTGAGGGAGTGGATTAAAGACTGGAGAAGCTAGTAATTTGCTTCACTGAATCATACTGGACAACTGGAAACCTCAACTCAATGATGCCAGGTAAAATTGTTCCTCTACTTTCTACTTGAATAAAATTCCAACTTGGCCAAAATAGCAAGAAAACTTTCATGCCTATAGAAACTGCTCCCCCATATCAACAAAAATCCCAATATATTGCTTAATGGTACTATATTTTCCCTCTTTTTCAATGGAAACAAACCAGAAGCACTAAGATTTCTTGTACCTAATCTCCAAATCTGGTGCTTTTCCTTTGCTTTGGTTTTTTGCTATGTGCTAAAGAAAACCGCCACACTCGTACAAGGCCATTTTTCCTGACTTGAGTGTTGTGAAAATAAGGGTGCATCCATGTGTGTAAACTACACATACACAATTGATAGAAGAGCTAGTTTGTAACAGATTTGACAAAGGAACCTCCATTTTTAATGGAATTATCTCAAATGCCCTGCATGCCGAAGCCTTCTACTCACCTATGACTAGAATAAGCCAATGAATATCCTCATACAAGTCATCAAGCACTTTACTGTCAATGGAGCTCGATCCAGCTGAACTTATTAATTGCTGATGCCTTTGTAACTGGCCATGAAGCCTTGTCACTCTGTCTTCTAACAAACTGACGGGAAACATTAAATACGTTTATTAGTTATTTTTTTCCACAATGAAGATGCAATGAATGAGAATAGCAACGGCGATGTCATACGATATAAATGACTTGAGCTATACCTGATAAGAAGAGGTATACAGTGTTCAGCAGCAATTCTTCCTAACATGCCTATGCTGGCCAGCTGATCAGAAAATTGTTCTCTGTCATCCTCCTGCAGCTCACTTATTTCCTCCTCCTCCCTGGAAGCTACACCATTGGCAGTCTGAATTGGAAAGAGAAATGCAAGCCTGTCACATTGTAAACACTGATTTTCTAGGATTTGTTAATATTTTAAATAAAATAGATTAAAAACTGACCCATTGTAAGCAAATATAAGGTAATATGTCCAGGGGTTATTCAAGGTGAAAAAGTACAAATGTAGAAAAATATATACTGTAGATTTGCAGCTACTGCATGTTTCTTCTTTCTCTTTTTATATATATATATTTTATTAGATTTTTATAAGGGTGGGAAGGTTACATCAAGGTGCTTAGGAAACAACGTGGAGATGGGTACATCAAACATCCAAAAGAAAAATCATAAATATATAGCTCAAATTAATTCATTATAAGTTCCCTCTCTATTTCCCTCATATAATATTACATATTCAAATTAATACATTTCTAAATAGAGTTCAAGCAATCCAGTCAGACATCAATCACATTTCAGTTGTAAAGATCCAAATCCTGTTTTTAAGCTTTACTAATTTACAGTTACCATATTCCAATTAGCCTTAAATAAACATATTATTAACACTTCGGGTATCCCTCATTTCCCTTTTCCCTAACATAATAATTATATCTGAAATGAATATATTATTCCCACAATAACATTCTTATGTTTTATTTATTAATACCATTTCTTCTCTTATCACCAATCCCTCTTATTCTCCTTCTATTACAAAATAATTATCTTATTTGAAATAAAAATATCAGTCCAAAAGATACATTTCTATCTATTTTAAATATATATTCTATCAATCAATCTATATCTATAAAAAGTCTTTTTAACCCAGTAGTAAAGTTTACCCCTCCAAATAATTATCATATCTGAAACAAAATATTATTACAAAGGATATCCTCTTACAGAATTCACGTACTCCGTTAGTTATTGAATCAGTCAAAATCTCTAAAGCCTTTTTAACCCATTGAATGAAATTTTAAAACACATTTTTAAATCTAACTCTAGGTTTCTTTCTGTGCCACACTGGTTTCCATAGTAAGGTTTCTACGTCATCAAACCACAATATTTGAAAAAAGGTATTTCTCAGCACTTCAGATTGGTCAAGGTTCTCTTCCCTTTCTTCTAGTGGCCTTTGAATGGTGTAGGCAGTTTTATTCCATGTTGTAATTACTAGTTGATTAGCCACGTTATCACAATTTTCAGTAACTTGTATCTGGGTGTCAGTCTCTATTGGTTTTGACAATTCAGACATCTCAGTTAAAGTTATTCTTTGATCATCAGGCTTCTCCATAAATTGTATATGGGGCTGTGTAAAATTGATTTGTTCAATAGTTTCCACAATTTCTCCTGGTATAAGTTCATAGTTGAGTTGTAGGTATGGTTTCTCTTTAGGTTGTATATGTTGTTTAAAGGCCTCTTTGGAGTTACTCTGTTCCTTCTCTATTGTTCTTCGGCCTATAACTTGATCCGTTAAAATTTGAGAGTAAGATTTCATGTACTCCGTAGCTTCCAAGATTTTTTCCAGTATAAGTTCATAATCAAGCTGTGGGTAAGATTCCTCCATTTCAGTGGTGAAAAGATCTTTTAATCTTTTAGTGAAGGCTATATTTAGTAAAAGTCAACAAATATTCACCTCCAATTCCCAGTAGGCAAAATCACCACCCAGCTGTTTCAAGTTATCTTTACCCTTATCATCCTTTGAAGGTCAGAGCCATCCTCCAGCAAAAAAATATACAGTTGCAGTAACACTTTTCGTCACAAGATGTCCTCAGTAGGCTGTAAAGTCTTTCTTTCCAAGTTAATAGATTTTTTGTTTTTCACATTAAAAAAGTAAAAAAGAAAGGCATCTCCAGGATAGTAAATACCGTGGTTATAATAGTAATGTTCAAAAGTAGAAATATTTTCAGGATCCCTCAGTATTCCAAGAGTTGAATAGTCAATAAAAAATTAGCTGTTTTATTTTTTTCAGTTTCCAAAGCTGTTTTTCCCGCAGTGCCGAAATGCTGCTTTCTCACAGCAGGGAAGTAATTCAAATTCAAAAGCTTTTTACAGGAGAGTAATTAGGGAAAGAGGGGGAAGGAAAGGTCTCACCCGGATTTTCCACGGGGGTTCTTTGTGCTTAGCTGTTCTTCTGGCTTTCGGCTAGCGCAGCGAAGTGATCGTCCATTTTACTGGGCGATCTTTTCTCCGACGGCCCTAAGGAGCTGGCTCGGACCGAGGAAGGAGCTGCCACCCTTCCCCCGTCGACGAGGGCCTCCTCAACGGTGGTCGTCCCTCCAGGGTGACTTTCGACCCAATTAAGGGTCTACCGGCGGAGGGAAAAACAGCCGGTGGAGAGACGAGGCTCTCCGTGCGACTGCGTCTGCAGCAGATCCGGAACTGGAAGCCTTCTTTCTCTTTTTGTACAGTAACCGTGAGAGGGACCTTGGAGTCCTAGTGGACGATCACTTGACTATGAGCCAGCAGTGTGCAGCAGCAAACAAAAAAGCTAATACAATCCTGGGTTGAATAAACAGAGGCATAGAATCAAGATCACGTGAAGTACTAGTACCGCTTTACAAAGCCGTAGTAAGACCACACCTGGAATTCTGCAGTCAATTTTGGTCACCCTATCACAAAAAAGATGTTGAGAGTTTGGAAAAAATTCAGAGAAGAGCAACTAAGATGATCAAAGGCCTGGAGGCTAAAATATATGAAGAACGGCTGCGGGACTTGGGTTTGGCTAGTCTAAAGAAAAGAAGAAATAGGGGAGACATGATAGTAGTGTTCCAGTATCTGAGGGGCTGCCACATGGCAGAGGGGGTCAGATTGTTCACCAGAGCACCAGAGGAAAGGACGAGAAACAATGGTTGAAAACTGATCAAGGAGAGAAGCAACCTGGAATTAAGGAGAAATTTCCTGACAGTGAGCACAATCAACCAGTGGAACAGCTTACACCCAGAAATCGTGGGCACTCCATCACTGGAGATTTTTAAGAAGAGGCTAGACAATCACCTGTCTGAGATAGTATAGGTTCTCCAAGGTCCCTTCCAGCTCTATTCTATTCTATTCTATTCTATTCTATTCTATTCTATTCTATTCTATTCTATTCTATTCCTATTCCTATTCCTATTCCTATTCCTATTCCTATTCCTATTCCTATTCCTATTCTATTCTATTCTATTCTATTCTATTCTATTCTATTCTATTCTATTCTATTCTATTCTATTCTATTCTATTCAAAAATACAAGACTGCTTTATTGGATAGGACCAAAAGCACACCCAATTCAGCATTCCAATTCCACGGGGCAAACCAGCTATCTGTGGAAAACCCTAAAATAGATTCTTCGGATCATGTTTCTTAATAATTAGCATACATATTGTTTAAGAGATGAGAGATAATAAATAGCCACAATGACTAAAAGTACAGGCTTTCTTCTCCATGAAACAGTCTATCTTGGTTTTAAAGCAATCTAAGTTGGCCTTCATTATACTTTGTGGAAGAAAATTCTGAAGTTACATAAAAATGTATAGTGACAGTCCTGCGATGTGAAGCTTCCTTCCTACTGGTAGTTATTACAGCTGAAGGTCCTAGTTCATGCTCATTTTGGTCTGTAAAATCAAGCTGAAATTCTGCTTAACTATATATAGGTGTATATATAGGGGGAGCAGGGGGAGATTGTTGACTGAGATCAGCTTAATCCATTTTTTAAAAAATGGGAGTCACTTACTTACTTCCAATGTTATTACAAGCATCGATTCTCCAAACATTTTACAGCATTTAGAACAAAGAGGTTGCATCATCTCTGTGGTGGAACTAATAACTAACAAACCATGAGAACACGGAGCACAGAGCAAAAGAGTTAAGGGAGGAAACAGGATCATTATAGAAAGTATTCTTGAATCCAGGGAAGGGGGAAACATGAGAAAAAAATTCAAAAGAACCTAATTATACTACATATAGATCATGCAGGAAAATCATTTTGGTAGGCTTTTAGAATTCTGTATAGGTCTTTCCAGAAATCCAAGTGGATTTTGCTTTCTATGTTTGTCAGCTTCACACATTTGACATTAAACTTGTAAGCTCCCTTATTCCCTCCCATTAAAGAGGACTGGGTCCTGTGTTCAGGATCTAGACATGACTTCTGTCCTCAAGGTACCTCATTGGCAGATCAAATGGCAGAGGTGCTCCATTACAGAAAATTCAGGAGGAAGAGCTACAGTTTGCAAAGTGCAGTTATTACAGTATTTTGGCAAGGATTTACAAGGAGCAGCCCCACAGGCTGCTATGCAGATACTTATATTATGTTCCTATGCAGGTTTGCCAATGAAGTTGTGGGTGAAGGGGGAGCCAGGACCAATTCCTTACTTTCCCTATTCAGTTCAGCTGGGCAGAATTCCCTACAGACTAGACCAAAATGGTATTTGAAAGAAAGAGTGGGCAGATCAGCAGTACCACTCATTGAAATCAACATACTATATGAGATATCTATTAAAATTGTATGTAGATATTCAGAGCTGCTTTTGATGAGTCCACCTAGAGCACGGGTGTCAAACTTGCTGCATCACGTGACATTCGCAATGTATCGTGACTTTTTTTGCATTGCCGAAGCTGGGGTGGGCGCGGCCTCCGTATGATGCAACCGGCCCGTGGGCCGGTAGTTTGACACCCCTGACTTAGAGAGTGATCACCAATTGGGAGATTAATAAATTATGACCTGGTAGATGCTAAATATGTGACTACACAGCAGATTTTCAGTTGTATGTGCTAGGACCATGTGCTAGAATGATTTTGCCCCAATCGATCGGCTTTGAGAAGGTCTCTCCTATTAACTGAAGATCAATTAGTATGACAAAGCACACCTTAGATCTTGGAAGAATTAGTTCAACATTGTATGATGGTTAATGGTAGGCTAGAGAAGTTGAGACATAGAGGAAATAACCCTTTCTTCAACCTTCCCTTCCCCAAAATCGCCTTCTTGGATTCCAAGGTGTGAAGCCCAAGGAAAAAAGAGACAATGAAGAGAACTACATTTGTAATAGAGAAGCAAAAGGAGACCATAGATTGTTTTTAACCCCCCCTAAGCTTCCATGCTTTGAATTGGCTGTAAAGTATCACACCTGTATAGTTTTAGGACACCTTGCAAGTAAATACCTGCAAATCTTGACTTTGGGAAATTTTGCAGAAGCCCTTCTCAAGAGCTTAGCTGGATTACCCCCCGCCCCCATCCGTTTCAATTAAGAAGAGCTCCCGTATCTGACACCAGGCAAATGCATTTTATACTGTCCTTAGGCTTTGCACCTCCACAGACTCGGAAACCCATCAGCTTTTGGATTCTGGGATGTTAATTTCATAGATGGTGCTATTGTGTGGAAGTTGGGCTTGCACATATAACCAGTAGTAAGCCAATGATAGTGAGCTTATCAATGGCAGATCAAGAACATAAATTTAATTTGGATGGAGGGACATAAATATTTAACAGACTGAGATATTCATAATATCAAGTTTCACTACATTGTAACTTTTGGTCTCACAGTGATATGCTCTGTGCTCCCAACCGCAACTACTGTTTCAAACTCAAATAGGACAGGGAGAGGCACATTCCAGCCTCTTCAGATTCTTCAATTTTCGACCTATCCATTAATCTTGAGGAAAGGTATGACCCATCTTTGTTGATTAGACAAGGGGACATAATTCTCTATGCATTTTAAGGCTTATGGAAAAAATGTAAATAAGGATACAATGGCTTGTTTAGCAAGCCATGGGTTAGCATAATTTCTAAACCCGGTCACTAAATTCTGGTGAACAAATAGATAAAATTGTACACATTGGACCTAGAATGAGTTTTGTAAAGCTATTTATTAAATGCCTCAAAATATTTTTAATGCTCTTTCACAAAACATCAATTTAATAAACTATAAATAACAGTTCTGAAGAGCATGCAATAAAGAGAGCACCTGCAGAGAGAGATCAAAGATGTACAGTGAATACAAGTACTAAGATCATAAGCTATGCTGTTTTAAGAATTGTTCTCTTTTCTGAACCCTTAGAAAATCATCCATACATTTCTTAATTACAGGTAGTCTTCGAGGTATGAATGGCCATTTAATGACTGTTTGAAGTTATGAATGCACCCCAAAAGTGGACTCAAGACAGGGGTTCAAAATTGCAACCAAAAAGAAGCCGCTGGAGTTGTGTGACCTGGATTCAGTTACTCCCGAAGCAGTGACCATTTTTAGTCCTATGTCTGCCCTGGTCACCCACAATTACAATAGGCGATTTCTGAGGCCCATGTAGATGGCACATTTTTTTCCTCCTGGTCACATGACTAATGAAGATCCAGAGTCTTTGCATCAGGAGCTCAGTTTTTTTCCCCCTCCTCATTGCTACCAGATGGAGGACTAGAAGAGTGAATCTTTCATTGCTGGCCCTGCTGCTTCTTTCATTGCTGTTGCCTTGAGGACTGGAGTACTGTGGTTTCCTTTGTAAGTACTTTAAAATTTTCTTTTTCATTATGGTATGATCTTGTTTGTAACTACTTTACAAAGATAAGCTTTTTTTCATTACTGTGTTTGTTTGCATTTTGCTTTGGAATTGCTAGCACAAATATTAGCTGGCCTCTACAGAAACTTAGTAAAGTTTCTTTGCATTCTACTCTACCAAATGTTTGTTTGCACGTAATTTGAGACTGCTTGCACACAGATCCTTTGAACTCTACTGTACTGTGTTTGTTTGCTTTTGCTCTAAGCATTAGTGTGTACTACTGTGGATTGCTTGTAGAATAGCTGATGGGCAAGGGACAGCGGTTCCTTCTGGAGGCTCCACTTGGAGCCCTGGAAATTCAGCTCCCACTCCAGTTTAAGTCCAGGCACCTGCTTGGAGGTACTGCAGTTCAGAGGCAGAGGGGCTGCTTTGCCTTGCCAGAACAGCTGATGGCAGGTAACAAACAAAAGCAAACAGCAACTCTGATCTTTGTTTAACAACCTGTTCATCTGGTTAAAGAGTGCCACAAAAATGTTGTAAAAATGAGTCCAATTCATTTTACGACAGTTTTGATTTACAATCCTAGTGGGCAGGCTCCATTAGGATCATACCTTGAGGAATATCTATAGTTGAAGTGGAACTAGAGTTTTTTTTTTCTTTTTTAAATGCACAACATCCAAGAAGTCAATTTTTAACCTCCTTTGTAACAAACCATTTCCTTCTTTGCTCACCACTGTTATTTTGTTACCACACTTACAAATTCTGCTTACTGCTGCCTTCCAAACCCAAGCGAGAAGTTAACCATGCTGAGTTCCGTAGAATGCCCAAAGTAGATTTTCAGACCAACTGCTGAGGGTCTACAATTCGCCGCGCCCAACTCACCACAGCACAACTTGCCATGTCCAACTCACCACGGGACAAATCGCTGCGGGACATGAGTTACAGTAATATCGAAGAAATGGTGGAATAGAATTATTAAAGAAAGGATGCAAAAGCAGGGATAAAATGAAATGTGAATGACCAAAATTGAAATAATTTTTTAAATTATTTTAAATAATTAAACTGAATTATTAAATTGTCTCATGGCAAGTTGTCGCACGGCGAATTGGCAAGTTGTCTGAGGCGAGTTGTCCCATTCTGAACTGTTAAAGGGGAAACTGCATATGACAGGGGAAGGCTGCTAATGTACAGTTCATTTACAATTCTTCAAAAGTACAGCTTGGAAGTACAGCTTCTTTAGGGACTTAAGCATTTTCAGAAACTGAGCCAGTCACAGAAACTGCAGAGGACATAAATGCTCATGATTTTATCATTCCAGTGCTCAAAAATAAGATTCCTATTTCTATTTCATGATAAATCTAAGAACGTAAAAATTTTTTAAAAACAACAATATACATTTCCTGCAACCTTGGGGAAACAACTCCTGATCAGTATTTCAATGAAGCAATTAAAATAAAGACATTATCTTTTCTTTAGAGCAGGGGTGTCAAACTCGCAACGTCATGTGACGTGTCGCGACATATCGCGACCTTTTTTCCATTGCCGGCAATGGGGTGGGCGCGGTTTCGCCATGATGCATCCGGCCCGCGGGCCGGCAGTTTGACACCCCTGCTTTAGAGCATTTAAAGACTATAGTGAGTTTCCTGCGCCAGTATCATGATTATCAATAGTAGCACTAAGGTCCCCAATTAACAGGTCCTCAGACCTATCCTATGCCATCCTCCAGAACCCACTGATTTGTGGCAGTTGTACTTATTGTAACAGCTGCATTTTTAATAGGCAAGCCCTCCCCCATGGCAGTCCTGGCACTACCATATACTCCTAGCCCCCCAAATATGGTCATTAACAAGAATCTTTAACATTAACCAAGACTCCTGCAAAAGCACTCTGCAGCATTGTGCTTTGTTGAATGCATTAGATTTTAATAATGAAGCTGATTACTGCAAAACAGAGAATCAAGAGTACGTAATTATTTTTAATTATTAACTCACAATTACCATATTTTTCAACTGTTTGGAAAAAATTAGCTCCTGCTTTGATATGGAACAAGCCAGAAGTTTTTGTGTTGTCAGCTTCTAAGTATGGGGCATGGATTCGAACTTATCTCAGAGAAATTAATGAATTATCTGCACAAAAAAATTATGCTGGGATTATCTAGTCACAAACTCAAAGGCCTTAATTATGAAATATATTGGCTGGCACTTTGGTCACCATCAACCTAGTCACTGAGGACTTAGTTCTCAATCATCAATAAGTGTTCTTCACGCCCAAGATGAATGCTTGAATTATCATTAAATCCAATTTCAACAATCCGAGGCTGATACATAAATAGTGATCATTATACCATTACAGCCAAATTCTGGCTTTTCAGAATTATATGTAACAAATCAAGAAAACTGGAGGAGTCAGTATGGAAGGAGGATGGTTTGGATTTCCACATAATTTTAACAAAGTATTTTAATTATCTCATTGTGGTTAGACTCGTCACCCCCTGTCTTTGGCATTTTTTAAAGATCTTTTAAACAGAAATGACTGTATTTGAAACGTATTATGTAGAACTGTAAAGATAAATACATTTACTTCTACTGAACAGACAGGAAAATCAGGGCAGAGAAAATTACACCTCCCCCCCCTCTCTCTCTCACACACACACACACACAAAATGGTTTAGCATGATTGTTCAATCTTGGTCAATCCTTATTCATATTTATGTTTAAATAAATTAACTTTTCAATTATTCCACATCTCAAGATTTTCATAACTGCCTCTAGAACTTACCAAATTCCTTGTACCATCAGGAGCAGCTAAGTGGCACTGGATGTAAGAATTAAAAACCTGAACAGCATGCTGAGTGAAGAAGCCTTTGTGGAAATGTTTATCATCTTGTACCAAGGTAAGCCATGATTCCAAGAGCTTGTCGTATGCCTCCATATATACCATATCATCTTTGTCAAGCTAAAGAAATAAAGCAAAAATACTAATTATCCAAAAGTTGACAGAGCTTTCACCAATATTTACTCAGTAAATTTGCAAGGATATTTTTCCATTAGTTGTCTATTTACTTAATTCCAATTTTTATTTTGTGACAATACCTATTTTTTCATTGTTTTCAGTAGGCTTTTAGACTAACAGACAATTTACTGTGATTTGAACCCAGTACACTATAAGCCTTCAAAGAATCCAAACAGCTAGTGTACATCTGGAGTACTATATGATATTCCTTCCCATTAGCTGTGTCTCTACTCTCCTGTCAAAATGTTACACAAGTTCCCTCAAGCCACTGGATCAATTTTGCAAGAATGAGAAAGGAAGTTCAGGTTTGGGAAAAGAAGTCTCTTCCAGTAAATTGTTATTTTTAAAACTGGAAACAAAGGCTGATTGATAAATAGACATTACCATGTACACATACACACTTAGAGAACATGTTTCTTTTATGCAAACTCAGAGGATTCAAAGAGTTTACCTCCCAAATAAAAAGGTAAATCCAATAACAGCTCAAGAATAAATTATCAGAAAGTGTTCTTATGATAAAAATCACATTCTAACTAAGAAATATGAAGTTCTTAGTTTATTAAACCTTTACCTGACACACCAAGATTACAGTGGCCAAGTAACCCGGCAGACTTTTTTTTTATCAAATATGATCAGAGGTGAATGAGGGGGAAATTTTCTGCAAGTCTTATTTTTCATTTATATGGCATTAGATATAAAGATATGAAGGGAAGAAACTAGAAAGTTTTTTCCGAACATTTTAATTGAAAAATTCATTTTTTTAAAAAAAAAAAACTGGATCACAAATATTTCCTACTATGTTTTAAATTATTTATAAAATGACAAGATACGAAAGAAATTAATCTGTGTTTACAAACATTCATACCAAAAAAATCTCTGACCCCTAACAGAGGAGTTTGCAATTTTTTTTCAGGCTGAAGAAGCTGTAATTTAAAAATAAAATCTCTCATAACCCCTGATCTAGTGACCAACAGTTGGCTGCATTTAAGTAACCTTTTTTCCCCTTGATCTCTCACAGAATCTTGTCAAACTCTAATGGGACCCCCCATAGTTCCATGCAACACCATTTGAAAACGCTGCTCTGAAAAGTTAAGTCTTCCCTTTTCAGAAGTCCATGGAAATGATTAAAGCAAAAGGAGCAGAATAAAGTATTGTGTATACCGATAGACTTTTAGATTTACAACATTTCACATGACAAACGTGTTCTCTGATTCTTGTTAATTCTCTTTTTAAAAGCAATGCAGTAATTAACAAAATACAGTGAAGGGCAAAAATGGCTTTAATATACAGTACTTCAGTGTTGCTGGCTTACTCTTTTTGTTAACTCTTTTTGTTAACTTTTTTCTTGCATTATTTAGGAATTATTAGTTTATAGATCTGTCTGTAAGATATTGAGACTATTTTAAAGTATGGTAAATTCAATCCAAAAATGTATGAGTATTGCCTGAATAAACTATACTGTTGTATATTACATATCAAACATATATCTATAAGCAAACTAAATTATACAAAATTGATTTTTCAAAACAAAAAACAAAGCAACTGGGAAATAGTATTAGAAATTACTATTCTGAAAAGTACAAGAAAAGATCCAATTTTATTTCACTGTTTAAAAATTTCTGCAAATTTTGTAACTATATACAGAAGAAATGTGCAGTCTATGGGGTAAAGCTGACTAGGATGGCATGATTTTCCTATGTGCACGTTGCTTATATCAAATGTTTTTTATATTTGTTTCTTTTAAGAAATTTAAATTTATTTAAAAACTGAGAATCAGTTTAATGTAGTGCTGGGCTAGAAACTGGAAAACTATGAGTTCTAATCTCCCTTTAGGCACAAACGTCAACTGGTTTAACTTTTGAACAATCACTTTTACCCAGGCCACCACATAAGGTTGTCGTTGTGAGGGAAATAGGAGGAGAGAATACCGAGTGCCCCATGCTACCTTGACTTGTACAAAATAAAGGTGAGATATAAATAATAAATAAGAATTAAATTCTGCTTAAGCATTGGATTTGCTACAGTGCTAGAACTAATAATAGATACGCTCTAGATAATTAATAAATAACAGAGGTTTTTCACATCTCCTTTAAAATCTGCTGCTACTGAAATTATTTTTTTCTATTAATACTGACACATTAGCAAAAGCCATATAAAAAAATTAAATAAGTAACTCCCTGCATACTGGTTAGTTCTACATATTGTTTAAACTAATGAACAATTAATAATTTCACACTGCAATCCGTAGGGTAATGGGGCTTATTTATTAGACGTTAATTTCCAATAGTGAAGGGGTCACAACAGGCCCTTCCTAAAGAAGACTTTAGGAATATCTTACATCATTACTTCGAAGTTTCAGAGCTGGCGATATCAGCATGGTTCAGTTCACACATCCCACTGCTTGTTTTCTCAGTCAACATGACAAAACTTTTCTAATGATTCTATGAGTGGAATGGTCTGGGGTAAATCTCCTGTTATACGGAGCTTTGGAACAGGCTCATGCTTTTGATTACAACAAAGCTCAGTGCAATGCAAAAATCCTTTGCTATTTAAGAAGAATGTGGGAAGATAATTGCCTGCTGCTATATGCTAGTAGAGGGCTGGGGACATTAGCCCCACGCTAACTGCTTTATGGAAATCTGTCAAAGGTAATGAGAAAAATTGAAATGCAATAGTAAAACTCACCCCCTTTTTTTGCTCCATTCAAAATCTATCACCCCACTATGTACTTAAATACACAAAGCAAAAATCAATACTGTAAAGCAGGAGCAAACTTTCTGTTATTTTTTAAAAAATCTGTGTAGTGTTATCAGGATTAATAAAAACATTCCTTTAGTAATTCAAGATACAACCATGTGAAATATTGATAAATAAGGTGGAAAGCTAAGTTACTAGATTCTAGAACTATATACAGAGGTTCAGTTCTGATTTGAAAAAACTATTTTGAATATCTAGAGGCACACATACATTGTATTTATTTACAACTCCTTAAAGCAGCTACATCTTTTGCTGGACACAGATGGCTATATCCTCTGAAGTATCTATTTAGAATTGGATCTGAAGCATCACACATCTCTCCTAGATTCCAATGCACAGATATCCCATAAGCTTGTTGTTATCAATATGTAGCCAACCCATGGAAATATATCACTGACAAGCAATACTGAATAAATATTACAGTACCAGCACTTGCAATTGAAAAAATACATTAAGTCTACTGTATCACTTCTTCATATACCTAAAAAGAACACACATTTAAAACACTTTTGGGGCACAAGGACATACTGTGCCAGTATAAACCTACAAGGTATTAAGAACTGTCAATGCAGATTCCTCTGCAGGAAATATTATACCCATCTGGTGTTTGAGATACAGCCATATGTGCCAAAACCAAGAAACTAAAGGCCACAATGATTTAATATCTAAAATTAAATTCTAAAATTAAAAGCAAATATTCTTTCAGCATTGTGATAAGATGGCTTTCTGAATTTCTGAAGACAATGCATTCTAAATGATGGTAATCATGGTGAATTTCTGATATTTACATTTCATTCAAGGTACCAATCTCAAGACGAAATTCACAACTGTTCAAAAAATCCTTTTATTCCAATACATTAAAAAATCCACTATTATAGTTTTGAAAGTGAACATCAGCACCAGATTAAGGAAATTAGTCTGCCCTGTCAAATTCACTCAGGAGATATACAGTAGATGCTCCGTCCATCAATTACTCTTGACCTGTTCTGCTCAATTTGAAAAGTGGAATAGTTTGAAATTCATCTCTTACTCCGAAATCTTAATTTTACACAGCAAAAGCTGAAGACAATTCTGGAAGCCCAAACTAGATGTTACACAGATGGTATGTAGATCTCTTACTCTTACTCAGACGTTTGAAGATTTCATGAGCAGAAGATTATGGCATGAGAGTTGTACCAAAAAAAAGTGGAGAAGAATTAAGATGTAAAATGTATGGGACATTGTAAATTAAAATGCAAGATGAGAGAGATAAGGAGTGTGCTTTATAGGAAAGAACAACGAAATGAAAAAAAATCCCATTAAATTGGAGACCAAACACTGGAAGCTCAGATTTTTAAAAAAGCCTACATTACCAGTTTGCATGCCTCACTCTTACTCAGTTTTGTATTTTCTTATAAATACAGTTATAACTATAAACCACTATACAGAAAAATGCTTATAATATGAACTCCAAAGTATACAGATTTACTGATTTCTTTTCAGTTAATTGCTTTAACTTATAAAGAATGCAATAAAGGCAACAAAAATGTTCACATGTGGGAAATTATCCAATTCAACCTGCTATATCCAATATTGTCCATATAATCCCCACACAAAATGTTATTATAACAGGAACTAAAATGTATTAATTGGAGTAGCATAATGCCATCTCCAAACTTCATTTTTTCATGGTAATATCAAACAATATTATATTGAGGAAAATATCAAAATGCAACATAAATATGTAGTTCACTGCAGAACTGCCAACTCTGCATCTAGTACATGCTCTAACTCAGGGTGATTTTGTGCTTCATTAGGAGCCTTTAAACCAACCAAATTTCTTCATAAAACAGAATAGAACCACAGAAAAGGATGCAACTCACTGTAACCGTTACAAATTAACTGAGTACTAAGGGAAAAAGTAGTGCCATAAGCGAGACATTACATAAAACTAAAAGTATTTTAAAGTTTCAACATTTTGGAAGAACCTCATAAAAATAAAGTTGCTACTTACAACTTCTTCCAAGGCAGCACTTCTTCCAAAAGAGCAAGTGAGATGTGTGAGGCAGTTAACAAATGAAGAGAAAAGTTCATTTGGAATGGCTGTTAATATATTGCGAGGAAATACAGTGATCAAATTGCTGATTATACTGGATATGCCCACAGCTTCAGAATCTTCTATCTCAATCCTGTAGACAAAACATTTTTTTTTTTAAAAAAGAGAAAAGCCCAATAACATTTTATTGCAAAGTTTAAAAGCATTTCAGTATTGCTCAGAAAGATTTGTAGTGCTATGCCGCTCTTCAAACTGTTCTTCAAACAACAGAACACAAGTCCCACCTCCCTTCCCCAGCTATCCCAAATTCTAGGAAGTAAGCATATTACCTACCCATTGATCGTATTGAGCAATCCCTCAATGAAGTGAGCCAAATAATCAACTTGAGAGCTTTCATCTGGAAAGACTGGCCCATGAAGAGAGGCTAGCTGGGCTAAACACTGCAGAGAGTCTTGTGCCATATCGGTGTCTTCTCTAATTTTTCGATGTACCTTTTCAGAAGTGAGAGGGTTAACACCACATGAGGAGGTGGGGAGAAGAAATAAGATGTTCTTTTACCATCATCACATGACACACTCCTAAAGAGCGTGAGCAAACGCACATGCACATCCCCCACATAAACAGCTTTTCCTAGTATCTCGTGTATTAGTAGTCATTCCTTGGTATGTATGCAAACTGCTACTTCAGTAGACCAACTCAAACAATCATATTAAATTAGTCAAAGCCCGGGACCTACCTACATGTTAAACTGTCTATGCATTTTAAGTCTTAGAGGGAAACAGTTGCCAGCCAGTCAGACATGCTGCTCCTTCTAAAAACAGCAATAATGACAGCCATCTCTATTATGCTAACTATGCCTGGGCTACAGTGCCTTGCTAAAGTTAGTCGACAAGTTCAATCAAGATTATATAGATGCTTCTTTAGTAGAGGTAAACACCAAACTCTCAAGAAACCAAACACATTTCTTTGAACCAAAATCTTATAATTTTCCAAATCTCTTTAGTCTCGATCCTATTATTTCTGTCTGCAAGACTGCTCTCTTTTTTGGCACTAGCCTTCTTAAGGGATCCTCATGGACAGTAAATCTCTCCTATAGATCAATCATTTGTAGACTGAATATTTATGGGCATCAAAAGACCAATCTTTAAAAGACAACCTTGAATGCACAATAGAATTTCTGAATTCAATATTCTGATATGCTTTTAGGATTTATTACTATAAAGTAATATGGGACAACTGTTTTCTCCTGGTTTAAACAAATGTAATATTTCAAATGGTTATTATAACCTAACAAATACTAGTCTCACAATTTAAAGGTACACTAAATTAATATTTATTGATATTATTACATTATTACATGTGCTTAATATGCTTTATGAACTGCTCACAATACATAGTGTTTAATAAATATAGAAAACCTACAACAAAATACAATGTACAGTTGTCATACCTACAACAAAATACATAGTTGTTAAAATGGAGACTTTATATATTTTTATTTATAGAGAAATGTGAAGTTTAGCTTCCCCAAAAACTAAAAGTCAATACCTACAAACTAGAATATATTCCCTAGATAATAATGAAAGGCACATGTAATTGTTTTAAAAATTGAATTCACTACTGATTTTGTTGACAATCAAGAAATACATTTTTTAAATTGAGTTACAAATGCAGCAAATCCACTCTAAATGAGGGATTTATAAACATATGAAGGACATAGCTATTCTGGAGATTCAGTGAATAACATACAAATAAAATTATTAACCCCTATTCCATTAATATGGAGTTGATGTTTACTGGAAAACATGAAAACAATACCTAATCTAAAAAAGTTTCTTTACCAGCAAGTAAAGGAATTTAACCTGAAGACTTGCCAATGAAGAATTATGTTAGAAAGGGTTAACCTGTAAACCTAAAAGCTATTTGCTTTAGGAGGTCCCAGCTGACAGTAGCAACTGTCTGGTTGTCTAGACAGCTGTTCATATTGTGTGCAGCTGTTAAGTGGTCTGCCAGCAAGTTTTTTTTTTATGTTTTTGAAAATGCCTGAGCAAGATTAAAAATTTACAAGTAACTACATATCCATAACTAAATGTTTTGAAAAAATTAGCATGCTATATAAAAGCATTATTTTTTAAAAGTCTTAAACACATCCATTATTTTAGAAGCAATAATCCCAAATTCCAGCTATCTCATTCTAATTTATGGGGGGAAACAGTTGCTGTTTATCTTCCAAAAATAGATTACCTAAGGCAGTTGTCTAATGCTAAAAACTTGGTCAATCTCTCCATTAATTCATAGAAAATTATCATACTTTGGTGGAGAAAATTTACACTCATCATGTTGAAAAAGTGTATTGCTATTGCTATACAGATGTATAGCATCTGTATTTCCTATTAATTTTTATACTGTAAAAATGAGACATGGAGCAATTTCTATGTTGTCTAGATTTAATAATATATTATTAAATATATTAATTCTAGAATAATATTACATGGAGTTTTGTTAGTTTTAATTCATTCTAATTACTATTTTATTGTATTCTGAATTATTATTTATTACATGTTGGTTCTATTTAACAAGTAAAAACCTTTTAAAATTCACACAGATTCTCAGCTTTTAAACACCTACTACTTTTATCTTGTTTGACACTGCTTCCTTATATTTTATTCAATTTGTTCCTCACCCTGGCTTAATTTTTAGACCTAATATGATTGTTACACTATCTCTGCTATGCTTGGTTGTTGCTTCTGAATTTTTTCTTTGCTGGATATTGATCGTAGTTAAATTTGGTTTTCCTTCTTCTGCATATTGAACTTGCAGATGACTAGACTGAACATTTCATGAAGAGCTCTTAACTCAAACACCACAGGCTGGTTCACATGAAATGCCACAAATTCTTACATAGAACTAAGATTCCAAAGGAAAAGCCATATGCATCAGGCAAGCACTCTTATGGTACATGCCAGAATAAACATAGGTTTCCTAAATGGAAACATTATCCATTAGGAAGTGCCAAATGGGAAGCAGCTTTAAGCTCCCTTTAGTTTTGTTTTACTCTATTTGCACAGTGCCTAAGAGGAGAGCAAGCTTAGTTTAATTTGCTTTTACCATCAACTAGAGCAATTTTATCTGGCCAGCAATACTGAAGAAATAGCTGAAAGATACCCAACAACCCTGTTCTGTTTAAATCACAACCACTGTTAAATTAAATGAACACAATGCAGAGGAATTAATACAAACAGCGACCGATTTAAAACGTTTTAACTGGTTGTGCCGGTGAAGCACAGAGTATGATTTATGCAACTCTTACCTGAAGTCTTCCTACCACATCCAAGAGAGGGAAAAATCCAACAACAATTTGAGAAAGAAGTGATGGGAGCTGTAGCTTTGTTGCTACTAAACTAGCAAAAGAGAACAATGGAACTTACTGTAAAGAAAAGCTCCATCACTCTGCTGTCCAGGAGGGTCTCGCGCCAGGACTCTGTTGGCTTTAACATCACGTTTTGTGAGGATTCAAACATAGCTATATAATGTCTGCCTAGTTGTCTGGTGTCAAGGTCAACAACAACATTCCAATTTGGCCTTCTTCTTCTTTTTTTTTTTTTAAATCCCTGATACAACAGGTCCCATTCAGAAAGAATGCAATGGAAACAAATTTTAAGCCTCTTCACATACACAGCATAATTCATGCATGAGGACAAGGAATAAAAGACATTGTACTGCAAAAAAGAACACCCTAGGAATGCCAGATAACAGTTTGATCACAATGACGAAACATTCCATAGTGGCGCAATCGTGCAATAATCATTCTAATGAGACAAGGAACAAAAATGATACCACATTCAACAGGTATCAAACCTGTCCGAAATATGCTTTGTATATTAAAATGCTTTGGGCTGGTTTTATCGGATGTTGCAAGGCAATTTAAGTCTTTGAAACCTACTAGCATATCCTACATACTTCAAAGGATTCAACTGAGTTTAGCTTCTTGTTAGATTAAAAAAATGTATCAATTACACATATGCATGCGTGTCTACACACTTCACAGCAGGGATAATGGATACATGGTTTAAATCTGGAACTTTATATCCCAACCTCATGCACACATGTCACACTAATTTTGATTGAGTTTCTTTACTCATAACTTTACATAGGAGCAGTCTTTAAAAGATAAAACATATGTTATGTTTCAGATAATACAAGATAATCCTATAAAAAGGATATTAGTATACATAGAGAATCAATGTAAAAATACAAATCATTTTGTGCATTTACATTATGTACTACTCCAAAGTTGCAAAGCTAAAAATACTTAAAACATAGGGCAGTTGTCCAGAATGCATATGGATTTGCTATTTACTAAGTTACACATAAATCTGGTAAAAATAGTATATTTGAAAGAAGACAGGTTTAATTATCAATCCGCCTAAATATTCATGTTCAGCTATTGGAGGATCTTAAAAGTTAACAAAGAAACACGAATGAGTACATTATTGAATCTCATGTAACATTCAGATATTTATTTTGTTTGGTTGGGGGGAGGGAACAATGCCACACAGAACAATGGAATTCAATTAGTTTTGTAATTGAATACTAATCATTCTAAAAAATAGATATAATAGAACTTTAATGAACATTATTCACCTTTTCCATTGCACTGACTGGCCACATAGCTGACTCCAAAACTGTTGCTAGTTTCTCTATGAACTTCTTTTCTCATATATATATATATATATATTGTTATACAACTTTCTTCTTAAAACTGCTGCCCCAAATTTATGCCTAACATTAGCTATTCAAAATTCAACTTTTTCACAAGCTTTAAGTTTTGCCCACAACACAGGCTAAGGCTTGGTTAAGCACATAGAGTGAATGAAATACTCTCTCCTTTTCCCCCTATTTCCCTCTCCTTTCGTTGTCTGTTTATATTTGACAGTAAATCTCTTGTGCACATGGAACCTGTTCATTGCTTTGAAAAGCATCAAAGGCAATGCTTATTAAATAATGATAAAATAATAAATGCTTAGTAATAATGGCTCAGAGTCAATTACTCAGTTGTAAATACACTTTTTCTATTACTTAAATGCTGATACACATACATGGAATTCAATTTAAAAATGCTGAAAGTACTATGTTAATTTTGAATAAGGAGAAATAACATACAAGTCCTGTAATAGCAATTGCTGGAGAAAAATTGATTCTCTCCTTTTTCTGTAAGCCAAAGTTGTGCTGCAGCTGCCCAAAAAGCCAACACAGTTCTAGGCTGCATTAACAGAGGGATAGAATCAAGATCACGTGAAGTGTTAATACCACTTTACAATGCCTTGGTAAGGCCACACTTGGAATACTGCATCCAGTTTTGGTCACCACGATGTAAAAAAGATGTTGAGACTCTAGAAAGAGTGCAGAGAAGAGGAACAAAGATGATTAGGGACTGGAGGCTAAAATATATATAAAGAACGGTTGCTGGAATTGGGTATGTCTAGTTTAATGAAAAGAAGGACTAGGGGTGACATGATAGCAGTGTTCTAATATCTCAGGGGTTGCCACAAAGAAGAGAGAGTCAAGCTATTCTTGTCCTGCACCTGAAGGCAGGACAAGAAGCGATGGATGGAAACTAATCAAGGAGAGAAACAACCTAGAACTAAGGAGAAATTTCCTGACAGTTAGAACAATTAATCAGTGGAACAACCTGCCTCCAGAAGCTGTGAATGCTCCAACACTGGAAGTTTTTAAGAAGAAATTGGACAATCATTTGTCAGAAATGGTATAGGGTTTCCTGCCTAAGCAGGGGGTTAGACTAGAAGACCTCCAAGGTCCCTTCCAACTCTGTTATTCCATTCCATTCCGTTCTGTTCTGTTCTAGTCTTACTTTGACAGTTATAGCATTATATTTTCAATGCAGTTTAGCATTAAGGCTTGCATAAGCTGATAACACCCCAAATTCCCTTTTAATTTATCTGTTTTCTGAAGAAGAAATGGAATCAGGAATTAGGAGTTATGAATGAAATCAGGGATTACTTGGGAAATTCACCCAAGCTGCAGTGTAGTGGTTAAAGTACTAGACTAGGACTGAGAAGGCCCAGAGTCCAAGTCCACTTTCAGCCCTGGAAGCCCAATGGGTGATTCTGGGTCAGACACAACCCTCAGCCCAACCAAACTAAGACGTTACTGTGGGGAGAAGAAAAAAAATGAGGACTATGTATCCGGCCTTGAGTTCCTGAGGAAAGATAATACAGGCAGTCCTTGAATTACAATCACAACTGAGCCCAAAATTTACATTGCTAAGTGAAACATTTGTTAAGCGAGTTAGCCCATTTTACGACTTTTCTTGCCACAGTTGTTTAGTGAATCATTGTATTTGTTAAGTTAGTAACACGGTTGTTAAGTGAATCACCCATTGACTTTGCTTGTCAGAAAGTTGCAAAAGGGGATCACTTGACCCCAGGACACTGCAACGGTCATAAATATGTAGTAGTTGCCATGCATCTGAATTTTGATCATGGGAGGCTGCAATGGTCGTAAGTGTGAAAAATGGTCATGTCACTTTTTTCAGTGCTGCTGTAACTTTGAACAGTCACTAAATGAACTGTCGTAAGTCACGGATTACCTGTGTATGAATGTAACAAATAAACAATAAAAATAAAGCCTGAACTGCAGGGAAATAGTCTCTTGCAGCATTGTCTCCCTTTAACCTGTATATAAGACATATTGCCTATAATTCAGGAAGTAGTAAATGACTATCACTAGCCACTGATGGTTGGATCCTTCAGGAACCTGTCTTGACCCTTTTTAAAGTCATCCAAATTAACAGCCATTACATCTGCTGGCAACAGATTCCACACTTTAATTAAGTGGTTTGTGAAAAAGCATTTTGTTCTGTTGATCTTGAATCTCCCCTAATTTAGGGGAATATCTACATAAAGTTTTTTTTTATAAACCTCTATTATTTTTCCCTTCACTGTCTTTTGCTCTAAACAATCCCAAATGTTGTAGTTTTTCTACATTAGGGAACTTTCCCAGCTCTTAAACTGTTTGGCTGGCATAAAGCAAGAAGACAAATCTCGTAGATTTTTTATATGGCACAACAGTGCCCCCTAAAGTGTCTGATAAATTGGACCCACAGTTAGAAGCCAGAACATAAACAATCCAGCTTTTGTTCCCTTAAAAAGCCATGTAATCCTATTTATATAATGTCATAACTTGGGAAAAATAGACTGCATCTTTAGAATTATATCAAGAATTACTAAGATGGCTTTAATTGTTAAATGATTTTTTACTTGCTATCTAGATCCAGACCATCCAAAGTTGAGCATTCTGCTTTGCTGGACAAAACAATCTTCACAGAGAAAATGGCTTTTACTTTTCCTCTATGTTCTGTAGAACTGAGGATGGTGCTCAAAAAAAAGAGACAAAAGAGAGAGACAAATATACAGAGAATATTCTATCAGGAGATCTAGATGCTACCTCTAACTAGATCTTTAGCTATGAACTGTGACAGTTCATATGTTGACAGTCAAGATTTGATTCAAGAAAGTAGCAAGCCTCTGATCAGCCTAGGCTATTTGTGTTGATCTTCTTCACAATTCTGCATATGCATTCACTTTTTTGTTTGCTTTCTCCTATATGCTATATTCCCTTTTCCCAATAAGTACACTTTTATAACGATATAATAGTCTAAGCTTTGATATAATAAGAGAATTTCTTGGGCTGGGCAGAAGTGAAATTTTTTGGCAGAGCAGCCAAGAAGTTCCCAGCTTATAGACTAAGGGTGTCAAGAAGTTCAACCTCACTGGTAGCAGCCTAATGTAAAAGTTCTTTATTGGGGAACTCTTGGAAAAGGGGATCTGAAGGGAGATTTTAAATTACCCCCCCTCAGTTTGCAATATACAATAGGCTATTTACCAGAAGTCATCATTTCTGTCCCATTTTCTCTGCCTGTCTGCCTCTCTTTTAATGTCTCCTCAGACCTTTCTCAATGGGCTATTTCAGAAGTTTAAATTATGAGGAATGTGGCTTCTGCTTTTACGTAGCTATCAAAAGACACACTTTAGAGAATAACTTGCTTATTAGAATAATAATAATAATAAACAATAAACAATAACAATAAATAACAACAACAACAACAACAACAATAATAAAGTTGGAAGGGACCTTGGAGGTCATCAAGTCCAACCCCCTGCTCAGGCAGGTAACCCTATACCATTTCGGACAAATGGCTGTCCAGTCTCTTCTTAAAAACTTCCAGTGTTGGAGCATTCTGGAGGCAGGTTGTTCCACTGGTTAATTGTTCTAACTGTCAGGAAGTTTCTCCTTAGTTCTAGGTTGCTTCTCTCCTTGATTAGTTTCCATCCATTGCTTCTTGTCCTGCCCTCAGGCGCTTTGGAAAATAGTTTGACTCGCTCTTCTTTGTGGCAGCCCCTGAGATATTGGAACACTGCTATCATGTCCCCCCTCGTCCTTCTCTTCATTAAACTAGACATATCCAATTCCAGCAACCGTTTCCTTATATGTTTTAGCCTCCAGTCCCCTAATCATCTTGTTGCTCTTCTCTGTACTCTTTCTAGAGTCTCAACATCTTTTTTACATCGTGGTGACCAAAACTGGATGCAGTATTCCAAGTGTGGCCTTACCAAGGCATTGTAAAGTGGTATTAATACTTCACGTGATCTTGATTCTATCCCTCTGTTAATGCAGCCTAGCACTGTGTTGGCTTTTTTGGCAGCTGCAGCACACTGCTGGCTCATATTTAAATGATTGTCCACTAGGACATATTATCCTATTAATAAATCCACCAATTTTTATTACACCGCATCTAGCTTTTTCATGTGCAGTAAACAACATTTTTAAGTAGATTAGATATTCCTGGGTGAGAAAAGAATAAAGAAATGCATGACTCTCTCTATATATGCGCGTGTGTGCGTGGACACGCACACATACACACCCTGGAATAATCACTATATCTACTTCCTGACAGCCTTCCAGCATGCTCAGATTTTAATCTTCTTTAGATTTAAGACATTGCTTCTGCTTTATAGGATTCATATCGAAGCTGAGTTTTCACAGAATTTTGACAAATGATCAAAAGGATATAATTTGGAGGAAGAAAATTCCAGCTTAAGACCTGATTGGCTAGTGCAAGGTAACGCTGAAAGACCGAAGACATCTGAGCATTAAGATTTTCACGCCGGCTGAATTCCTGTAGTACCTCTACTGTGAGCATAAAAATCTGGCGGAGATCGTCCTCCTGTGCACAATAAAGACAAGATGTTGTAATAATCTTTTAATTTTTGCATAATATAAATCAGTATGCAAGTCAAGTTAAACATTTCAATTACAACTCTCAGATCAACCTAACTTCATCCCTCATGGACTGAATCTTTTACACAAAAATCATGCATTTGCTACTAAAATAACCCTTATTTCTTTTTCATCTGAGAAGTTAATCATATATGAATCATAACAAAAGATCATCTAGTCCAGTATGCCCTATCTTACAAGCCCATAGGAAATCCACAAAGAGGAAGAGGAGTGTAATTCCACAATCTACTCATGTGGCATTGCAACACACTGCCCTTGCTATGCCTCTGCCTCTGAGCATGAAGCAGTTCCTTTCTTTCTGTTCTGAATCACGCACCATGCAGGTTTGCTGATGACAAGAGCTTCTCTTAGTAGTTTGCCAAAAGAACTTAATTGTAGCCATGATGGGTTCAAAACCCATCTTATTTCAACCTTTGCTTCTCATGGTGGTCAACCAATTGCTCCCAGCATTATTCTCCTATAATTGGTATCCAAAGACATATTGCACTCAACCAGGAGGTAATGTTTTTCCAAACTAAAGTGTCCCAAATATTCTAGCCTTTTCTCCCATAAGGAAGGTATACAAGTCACTTGATATTTTTTGCACAGCTGCCACAGACTATATTGATATCATCATTAACATTTACAAATTCATTTTTTTCATGATTAGTAATACATATCTGGGTTTCATCAATGCATGTGTAAAGTTAGGTGTCTTTGCCCAATGTGAATTGCTTTACGCTTCTTCAAACTGAAGTGCATTTACTCACTTTTTTCCTGAAGAGTTCCAAACAATATAAAACCGACATTATAGGCCTCACCCTGTTAGCCTTCCGTAAAGCTTTAAAGACCTGGCTATGTTCCCAAACCTGGAGTTCTACATGCACCAAGGGCCACACCTCCTGCCTATATTGTTAACAGGCCAGATATCTTGTTTTGTATGTACTCGAATTAAGACGTTTTAATATTGTTGAGTGTTTTAATGGTTTTTACTGTTTTGATTATTTTAAAATTTTTAAGATTTTAATTATATGTTTCCGAACTGTGAGCTGCCCAGAGATGTTTGCTGAAATCAAATCAAATCAACCAACCAACCAACCAACCAACCAACCAACCAACCAACCAACCAATCAATCGTGTATATAGGCAGTTGATTTTTCCTTTTGCACTGAACCAATTAATGACATTAAGTTTTCCAGGAATTTTTAGAGAGTTTTAACAAAAGGCTTTTGAAAAATCCACTAATGTTTCCATGACTAATAAATATTTTTGCTGACACTCAGGATATAGTTAATATAACAGGATTCAGGATTTACTTTTAAAAGACAATTGATTACTTTTTTCTTTAGCTTATTTTTCTTTGATATGATAGATAATTCTATCTTTAATCATGCTTTCTACATTTATTCAGAACAGATGTTAAATTTCTGGCATGTAACTTCCTCGATAATTCCTGAGTTCCATTCCAGTTCTCTAATACAAGTAGAATAATTCTACATATTTTTCCTAGGAGATCAGCAATTTCACATGTTAGTCCTTTAAAAACACTTGGATGGACAGCATCTGGAACTAGTTATTTGGTTTCAGCCAATGATGTCAACTCCTTTTGCTTCCAAAGAATGTAAAGATGTTTTGTGGTTTTTAATTGCTAGATTTTTAAACTTCATTAGTGGTATGGCTGCTCAAATGCTTTTTTTGTTGTCTGCTTGTATTTAATTTATTCAAACGTGTTCCTCTAAGCTCTTATAGAAGTAGCATTTAGACTTATATACCGGGGTCCCCAACCCCTGGTCCGTGGACCGGTACTGGGCCGTGGCATGCCAGCAACCGGTCCGCACAAACAAGCAAAGTCCCATTCGTGGGATGTAGGCAGCACACAAAACCACACACTCTCCGGTCCACAGAAAAAACTTTCTCCACAGAACCGGTCCCTGGTGCCCAAAAGGTTGGGGACCTCTGTTATATAGCACTCCATAGTGCTTTACAGCATTCTCTGAGTGGTTTACAGTGTTAGCATATTGTCCCCAACCACCTGGGTCCTTATTTTACCAACCTCAGAAGAATGGAAGGCTTGAGCCCACCAGGATCAATCTCCTGACTGTGGGCAGAGTTAGCCTGCAATACTGCTTTCTAACCACTGCGCCACCATGGCTCTTATCATTTGGAAAGGATTCTACTCTCTGGACAGCCTTCCATTTTTATTTCTATAATTTTCTTGGTAATACTTGCAACCTTTCCTTATGGTATTCATTGTAGTTCAACTGTTATTACTTTCATCTGAGTAACTGTGGAAAGAAAAGTATCACATAGGCACCCCCCACACTTTCTAACCTGAAATTTAATTCCTTCTGCATATTAGAATTACATCATTCTCTTCCATATGTCTGCAATGTCATGGATCGTTCCCTGTTCATATTGTTCTTGGAAACACAGAAACACATACTTACCTGAAATATTAGTTTGCAATTGCCGTGGAATTCCATGCTTAATCCAATGTTGCTGGTTTTACTTGAACTTGAGAACTCACTTAGCAATGCGGTTAAAATGGAACAGGCCAGAGTTTGCTGGGAAAATTTGATGAGAAAAGATTTATTAGTTGAATAATTTATTGTGTAAATTTTTATTATATCAGATCTTTTATCATTAAAAATGATAAATGTCACATCCATTCTCAGATTTGGATTTAGTCAAAAAAGCATTTGTTACTTGGTCTTGATATTGTTATTTTTGAACTCCATGGTAGTTTAAAAGAATGTGGAGAAACTATTTTGGGCATAATAGGCATTTCAGAGAATGCTTACTAATTCAGAAGGAGGGACATTCATCTATTTATTTAGCAATTCTGTATGGTGCCATGGTTACAACCCCCAGACATTGAAAAAAATGACAGTAATAAGAGTGAAACTCATAAAAACAGTAATGTTCTAAACCACCCTATCTAGATGCCTACTCTCTCCAAAACTCTTTACAACAGTTCCATTTTCACCAGTTGTCAGAATAGTGCCAAGGTTAGTGTCAAACTGGCATTTGGAAGGAGACTGTTCTGTAGAGCAGGGACTATAATTGGAGAACACTGCTTCCAGCATCCTGCCACCCTCATCTCCCAAAATCAAAAGGATATTGTTGAACTGATTCCATTTGGAAAAAACAGGTGCAAAGCTATATAGAGCTTTGTACATTAAAATCAGCACTTTGAATTGCAACCATAAATCTACTAGAAGCCAGTGTAGGACTTTCCTCTTATCTGCCAAAGTGCAGGTCACCTCATTCTACAACAACAGCAGTTTCTGAGCAGTATTTAATTGCAGTAAGTTAGACACATGGTGATAAAGGTGTGAGTTATCATGGCTGTTGCATGTTCTTTTTCTGAACTACAGGTAATCAGTTTGACCCAGACTCAATAGGCCCGAAGCATTGGAAACTTGGCAGTTGGTTGGGTTGTATCTCCCTTAGTGGATGACTTTTATTTTATCAAGGGAAAATTTGTCATTTATCTTTTTTAGTTACTACTTTTTATTTCTGTCCTGTCACAGTATTTATTTTTTCTTCACCTTTTCTGCTTGTTTGTTTCTGGTTCGGCTTCTTGATTCTTCCCCTCTTCTTCTGAATGCTTATTTGTAAATTTAATAGAGGAAACGAAATAAATGACCCTTCCTTCCCAGTGAGAGTCACTGGTGTCTCACATCATCAAAGTTGGCTATCATTTAGTTTGTCTCTTTATTTGGCTCTAGGACTTTAGCTTTGTTTATTCAGCTTTTCTCACAAGTCTTGTGATGGCAGAGCTCCCAGGCAGCCATCTTCTCTTTTTCATTCCTTCTTGTTTGATTGGTGGCTGCTGTTGGATTGGCAGCTGAGTTGGCTTGATGATGCATGAGGGCCAAGAATGCAGGGGAAGGAAGGAACATGGGTGGAGCTTTCCACAATGGCCAAATCTCTTAATCCACTAAGTCAGAACTGGCACATCAACTAAAGCTGGACAAAGACCACTCCCCTCCAACTATGATGGAAAGTCATCGGCCAATTCTTTCAGGGGAAGCACTACCTATTAAAAGTACACATGACAAAGAACCTCAATGAACAAATAGTAACTCCATCTTTCTATACTTCATTGGAGACAATCTCTCCAGCTACAAAACCCCTAACAGGAACAGGCACTCCAAAAAGAGTGGAATCACTATAATATAGTTCCCATTGCTCCCAATTTTCATAGACATTCCAGAAAGATGCCATAATTGGTGATACCAAATGCTGCTGAGAGGTTTAATAGTGCTGGACTTTCCTTGGTTTGGATTTTGTCCTATTTTTGGGGTACATTTTGAACTAAAATCAACAGGAATGTATGTATGTTTCTGGCCTAACCTAGTACAGTATACAAATAATTTTAGACAAATAATTTACCAGGCAAGTAGCACAAATTATCTTTGGTCTGAAAACATTACTGGGGTACCAATGTGTAAAGTCTTCATGTTAATATTTACTGTTTGTTGTACTTTCTATATTTGCAAAGTTTTATTAAGATTATGACATACTAGCAATAATCATGTATGAATTAAAAGTCTTTCATTGGTCTTGGTGAATCACAGCACAAACACTACTATTAGAAGCATGCAAGTTTTAAAACTTCATCAGGTAGCACTGATTCATTAGGAGGTTCCTCTCGCCCCACCAAAGGGAGTTCAAAACAGGATAGATCTCATTGTTGAAGTTAATATTGGCAGGAAAGATCAGTTTAAACAGAACACTGTAGCTAGAAATATCCACTTTATAAGAAAATTATGGTTCATTTATTGACTCTATTTCTAAAGCGATGGATTAGATAGACAGATTTTATGGTACATTTCAATCATTCCTATAAACTTGTTTATATGTGAGAGTCACATGCTGGGTCAGTCAAATCCTACCATTTAGCTAACAAATTCTTATAATCAATGCCTTCTTAATGAAATTTTAAAACTTTTGTGCTTAAATTAGTAGTAAAGGTTCCCCAAGAATAAAAGCATTTGCTATAGCTTTATTCTGAAAGTTAATAGGACTTATTTAGAATTAAGGCTAAATGCAAAGACAACCCCCACACCCCCATATATACCACTAAACGTTTATACAGAATAGTAGAAATCTGTGTAAGTTTAGTTGACCCTGAAAAACATATATATGAAACTGCCAAATACAAAGTATATAAATTTCCAGAATTATATAAATAATGCACAGGTACTTCTTCCTCCAATATTATTTAAAGCTTAATTCTTAAGGTAAATTTTAAAGTATCAAACTAGTAAATGATTATTTCATAATATCTAGCTCCTCCATACATTATGCAAAAGGTAGCATGTTTTTTATATTTCTTACAATAGATGTACATACAAGGGAAGTATACAACTATTGGCTTTATTCCTAGACTATTTGGAGCCAAGGTGCCACGGGCGGGCAGAGGAATAGGAATTGTTAAAGGGTCATGAATGCAGGCAAGCGTCCAGGGGTTAAACAGAAATATGCACACTACCTCTGAACCCCCGAAAGATTAAAGTTGTGATGATATTATTTATGCGAGGTCATGCAACAGCTGACAGTAGTGCCATCCACCCACCAACTGCAACATCTTTGTTCAGAAATGCCTCTGATGTCAATACCTTGACCCCACACACAAGCTAGTTATCACAGTCGCTATGTACAAAATTGATAGTCTTCTTTGCTATGTAAATCCCAAACAGATAAAAAGAAAATTTTAGAAATTTATGTGAAATATATATGCAAGCTGAATGTAATAGCTGATTTCCGTAATGACCCTGGACTCTCTAGCCACAATAACACAAAGTTTCATATTTATTTTATTTTTTACTTTTTGTTAGATTTATATGGCTGCCAAACTTAAAAACATAAATTGCATGGCACCTGAGAGAAAAAGCATCATACAGTCAGTACAACCAGAAAACGTACTTCATTATACACCCAGGGGGTCCTGGCTTGAGCACAGAACCAGGTCTTCAAAGCCTTGCAGAAGGTCCAGCAAGGTTCGGGCCAATCATCAGATCTCTGGAGGGATGATATTCCAGAGAGTGGTTGCCATGACAAAAAAGGCTCTACTCCTGGGCTCGGCCAAATGACACTCCCCAAAAGACGGGACCCAAAGTATGCCTATTCTCTCAGACCTGATGGGATGAATAGAAACAATTGGGGAGAGAGTGTCCCATAAGTAACCCAGCCCCAAACCATGAAGGGCTTTAAAGGTGACTACCAGAACTATGAATTGCACCCAGAAGCATATTGGGAGCAATGCGGTGTCACATGCATTGAGTAACAGGAGCCATTACTATTTACGCCACCATAGTCTGGATTGGCTGAATGAGAATTTTATTTTCTTATTCTCTGGATCTAGAAACATATGCATTACAGTATAGCTGACTATGGAATGATGAAGGGTTTCGATAGTGCATGAACAGATAAAAGGCTAAAGATAACAGAACTGTATAAGCTGCATTTCTAGTGTTGGAATGTTCAATTTCAGATGTCACAGAACGCTACAAAAATTAGAACAAAGATGGCCCCAAAAATTGCTTTTGACAACTGCCGCTCATAGTGCAAATTTAATGAGTAACTACAGAGAGAACATCATCCAGTTAAGGGTGAACCTATAAAACTAGTCTACTGCCTCACTTAACAGAAATGTTATGAGTTCTACCACATGAACAAATTACACACTCAAACAATAACCCTGGTCTGACAACATAAAATACTTCTTTGTTTGGAGAGTGGATTATTTCTTAGAATAGCCTGGCACTTACCCCAGTTGGGTAGTTATAAAAGTCTGCCATGCTTAAAAGAGACTTTCAGCTGCTCTAAGAGGAGATCAATCAGAATGTGCTAAGAGAGATTAACTGGGCAATCAGATACTCAGTGGAAGTTAAGCAGTCTTAGACAATCATTGTTTTTTTTTTCTTTTAATTTTTTTTTTAATAAACTCCCTCTAAAAGCTACTTCCCTGTTAAAACAAAGAAAGTACAGCAATGCACTGAAAAATAGACAACACTGTGAATATTCCTGTATATTAGTGCATTCTTATAAAGGATGCTTCATGCCTTTAAAAAAGAATTTCATTTAAATTAAAAAATTAAAGCTATAATGAATGTTAGAATGGATTTCACACTTGTGACTGGGCGGTTGGTGGAAAACGTGCACCAGTATTTGAATGTGCTTAGATTACAGGGGATGAAAGGGATATAAGAGTTCAAAGAGTTTAGGAAAATATAGAGGCTAGTATACACCTGTCCAAAACTTAGAAATTGATCAGAGAATAAATTTCAGAGCTAAAACTGTTGTGTCTGCATCAGGCATTTGTGCTTCAGTCATCAGCATAAAAAGGAACATTTGGTTTAGACCAATTGCCTGTTCAAAAATTAACTCTCAAAACTTCAAAATCCATTAGGATGATCTTACCCTTTTCTATGCAGGAGAAAATGTATTTATCTTTATATCTACGGAAACTGCAAAAGAATAATGCACTTTAGGCAAAGAGGTTGCACAGTTGTGTTTTCCTAGCCTATCCAGTTAATCCTACTGTCTTAAATCATTCTCAGATACTGTCAAGATGATTTATAGGGCTGCTGTTCTTCTCAAATGCTTCTGTGAAATCCATATTGTCAGTGTTAACTGATGCCTAAGAAGACAGGAAGTATTTGATAACATCCTTCAAGAGATACTTATAACTAATACAGTGGGAGGAAGCAGGCGCAGTGCCACAAGGCAACTCTGCTAGTAATGAAAGCAAAACGAAATCAAAACGTTCTCTAGAACAGCTAATTCAAAAATGACTTTAATTTTTTGTTCTTGAACAATCTCTATCAGATGAAAAGATACTAAAATTCACCTTGGGTATAATAAAATCAGAAGCTAACAAATTAAAAAAAAACCTGAATGATACATAACAGACCACTAATGATTATTTGTGTTAGCCATTGCAAGATATTTGAGGTCAGTCTAATTCCAATGTTCTTTCTTAGACTCATTTCGGAGTAATGTTGTACAATATGTTGAATTACTGGGAAAAACCAAATGTGTTAGGAGATGGGAACATATTTCAATTGATGATATAAATGTCAGAGATGTAATGATTTAGCAATTTTTGAGATAATTATATATTCTGTTAAGCAGAAAATGTCACATTATCTCTCCTTTTGGAAAATGTTTTTGGAGGGGCTTGATGAACACTGATAGCGTAGTTTTTCCCTTTTAAAGTTATTAAATCAGATGAACTTGAAATATATTTGTAGTTAAATATTTTTCTTTTTTATGTTTTTCTTCCTTAGTTTTTGTCCTTTTTTTCTTCAGTGCAGTGAACTGTTCATTTTTATTTTATGCATGTTTGTTTGAAAATAAATTAGTAAAAATAAAATAAATATTTTTTAAAAAGGATAAATTGGAATGTAAAAACCGCTTATCATTAAGCTATGACTGATTTAACCATGACTTACTGAATTCCCAATGGATTCATGCAAGAAAAGTTATGGCATAAGAAATCAGAATAAAAGCTCATCCTACAAATCATCTGAACCTATTCCAAAATGAGAGGGAGAAGATACCTGAAGGAAATATGAGACCACTGGTTCTCCACCAAAAGATTCAAGGATGGGGAACCAAGCAAAGGTTGAATGCAACTGGTTTCAATATGACGGTCAATATATAATGTACATATTATTATTACTTATTGTTCAATTACATAATATTCAGTTCAGAAAGGGAGCCCAGAGCAATGTTCAAAAAATAAGTAATCTGATAAAAGGAATCAGAGTTAGAGTTAGAGTCTTGACATTCATTAGACATCTGAATACTATAATTTAAAATAACATTTAATTAAAAATCAGTCTGATCCCACAGGAGTTATTAATCCTCAAACATCCAGGTGAACGGATGCATATTTAATTGATATTTAAAACAATACAGCATAGGGGCTAATCTTATTTCCATTAAGACTAAATGTATTAAAGGTAATCCTTGCTTAGCAACTGCCTCGTTCAGCAACTGTTTGAAGTTACAACAATGCTGAAAATAATAACTTGACAACCAATGCCCACACTTACAATCTTTGCAGTGTTCCTCAGTTATGCGATCACCATTACTGTCAGTACATATTGTTCTATGCCTGACCTGTGGTTTCCCCCCCCCCCCCAAACTTGCCGAGTGGATAGATTGGAAAGGAAGGAATTATAAGAGAGTAAGTAATGGGTAGTACACATCAAATTGGTAATACACATCAAAAGCAATGTGGTGGAACCAGCAGCCAGGAGGGGTTGTGTAGGAGATGACGAAGCTGAGCATGAGAGAGGATTCAAGAGCTTCATTAGTTTAGGGTCCCTTCATGTCCACAAGAGATCTAAATCCAGCCCTCTTTGAATTCTATTGACTTTTATCTACTTCCAATTTGCCTTGGCCTTTATCAGTTCAGATTCTTGTTTAGAGATAGTATGGAATAAATTGATACTCGTTTCAACAACCCTGATTCCTGATTTCTTGCATCTGACAGGTTGGGAGCCATAAGTGCACTATGCAAACATTCCTCTGTATTCCCCACTGTGTTCCTGCTTACTCTCTTGTAAGCCCTTCCTCTCCAATCTCTCTGCTCTGAGGGGAAGGAAATGATTCAGACATTTCTGTCTACAGAAATTCCTTGTATCTTTTTCCCACTCCCGAATAAAAGTGGATAATAAAGCATCATTGTTTAAACATTGTTAAGCACAGTCAGCCAAATTAGCACATACTGTACTTAACTACTCAGATTTTCAAGAAGAGTCTTCAATGCACAGTATTGAGTGCAGAACTAGTTCACTCCTTGTGGTGTACTTCTGGATAGTGCGCAAGCATCAACTGAATGGACTAGCAGTCTTAGACAGCCAAACAACTATTCTGTATTAACACTGTAGTCTCCTGGCTAATGTACCATTGCCATACACTAAATAAATACTGTAATAATGCACAGAATGTTATTCCTTTTTTCTAAGCTTGAAACTATTACAAATTAATTGCTAGTCCTAATATCTGGAAGGAACATTTTCTATCCACGGTCCTCCATAATATTAATAAGCTGTTCAAAAATATAAAAGCTGCATTCCTATCATTTATTCCTATAAAAAATAGTTACTGAATTTTAAAAATGTGGTATTTTGAACTTGGGATACTAGTTTAGTATTACGTTTATATAACCAACCTTTTCTGGATCTTCAAAAGTGATTTGTATTATATTAAATGTAATTAGCATAAAGGATATTTGTATTGCTCCTTCTTATGGCATGCAAATGATTTAACAGTCTTTGACAGATCTGAAGAAATCCTGTTCTTTGCAATCATTTTAATCTTTTTTAACTTTTTAATTTTTAAAAAATTTCTTGGGTTTTATCTTATATTATAGGCAGAAACAAACTCTGCATGCCTAATTGTAAAACATACAAAAAAGTTAACAGTGCAAAAACATAAAGACTAATGGTGTCAAATATAAACCAGGGATGAGGACATATCAGCATCTTTTTATATCTCTCTTGGGTTTTGCTTTGTTGTATGCAGGGGTAAGATGGAAGTATGATCCGTTTTTAAATTCATGCAGTTTTTAACAAACAGCTAATTTACCCAACTCTTTTATTTTGCACAACTCATAGTGAACATGTTTACCTTCTTTCAGTGAAGACCTGCAGGCATACATAACTCAGTGAACACATTAGGAACACTTGACAAGTTGTTGAACAGACTATTTTTATATATTAATATGAGGCAGCTCCACTGGCAGCTGAAAGTTCACACAGCCATACACACACAGAGAGACACACACAGACACACACACACACCAAATAAAGTTGCACTCCAGATCTCAGAACGGGATATCTTTCAAAATAGCCAAAGTAGAAAAGAGAATTCTGTATTGAGGTCCAGCACCAATGAGCTGCAGGCATTTGTGGTTAAGTGGAATTTATTCTACATACATTTCCTCACCATCTTGGAATCAGTGGTGGAAAACATGAATTAAGCAGACTAAAATTAGTAATTGGCTTTTTAGCAGAAGCTCTGTCCATCAGAGACCAATGTTGGCTATACTGGGAAAAGGTACTAAAGGTTCCCTAAGATAAAATCAGTTCCCTAAGATAAAATCGTGTTCTAGGAGTGTCTTACTTGCGTTGTCTCAGTGAGTAACTAATTTTTTTTTTATACTTTGCTAAATGTAGATTACTATTTACTAAATATCACGAGTTGTATATAAAAGCAGATTGCCAAGGAGAAAATCTATGAAGTCGCTAATAGTCAGTGCAATCTGATGGCACATAATCAACCAATCAATTGTACATATAGGTCTCTTGCCAAGGGATCATAAACAGGCAGTCTGCACCAGGTCTTAGCACTATCAAATTTAACTCAATCAAATGTTTGCATGTTATAACAGTTTGCTCAGCTTCGATTCTAAGAAAGAGAGTGGCATTACACTATGGCAGAGCAGACAATTCTACTGAGATGCAGGAACTCAGTAACTGTTAACTCCTAGCGGCTAGCCCTATAAAATTGTTGTGAGGATAAAATGGTAAGGAAGGAACTATGTATGTCATCTTGAGTTCACAGAATAAAAAGCTGACATGTAAAGATAAATGTACAATAGAAATATTGCATACTTGGCAATAATGTCTTTGTGAATAATATTCCAGCGTATGTGTAGTATGGAACTGCTTTCTAAGTGTTGAAAATTAAAGTTATTATTTTGATTGACCACTTCTTGAGTGATAAAATTCACTTTTCATTCCCAAGTCAGTAAACGAAAATTTTTTCATCTTGACTCTATGCCATAGGTGGTTGTATACATTTTTGATAAATCTGTCTACCTCTAGTACTTGCAAAATATAAATCTAGGACTTCTTTAATTGATTCTGCCATCTGCTACCAAGTTAGTTCTAAGTATCTCATCAATAAATAATTCTTTCTCTTCTCTCAGTCCATGCACTCACCCTATCCAAGTCCTTGAAAGATGAAAAAAAATCTTAGGAGAAAAAAATGTGACATGATAAAATTCATTCAGCTCTAAAAAATTTTTTCCCCCAATTATAACAGATAGACAATGGAGATGTCCTATGTAACTTCTAGGCATGCAGGCTGACTGATTTTCTTTCCTTCAAAAGGAGGCTATATCTTAAGTGTTTGGGTTACTCCTTTACAAATCCCCATTAAAAAGAATTCTAGATATTTCATTCATTAGAATTATTACAGGTAGTCCTCGACTTACAACAGTTCATTTAGTGACCATTCAAAGTTACAACGGCACTGAAAAAAGTGACATCACCATTTTTCACACTTATGACCTTTGTAGCATCCCCATGATCATATGATCAAAATTCAAATGCTTGGCAACCGACTTATATTTACGACGGTTGCAATGTTCTGGAGTCATGTGATCATCTTTTGTGACCTTTTGACAAGCAAAGTCAATGGGGAAGTTAGACTCACTTCACAACTGTGTTACTAACTGAACAACTGCAGTAATTCACATCATCTGTGGCAACTGAGGTCGTAAAATGGGGCAAAACTCAATAAACAACTGTCTCACATAGCAACAGAAATTTTGGGCTCAATTGTGGTTGTAAGACGAAGAATACCTGTATTATATTTATTTATTATACTCCCTGAGGAGGGAATCTATATACTACTATAACTCTTGTATCTGTTTGATTATTTTGTAAGCTTCAATTGGGCAATTTTTTTTTTTGAATTAATGCTATTTCAAATGAGCTAAGTAAACCCTAACCCTAACCCATGACTCCTTTAGGATTGAAATTTGGCAAAGTTGTGGGTGGGTTCAGTGCTGCAATGGTCATCCGCGGTTAAGTGATCATAATTACCAATGGTCCCGGCTAGCTTCTATAAGTAAAGACAATGGGAAAAGTGGCAGGAAGTTCAAATTTGCTTCTGTTCCCATTGCTTTTTTGCCTGGTCCTGGCAATTCTATTTCTCTGCTTAGGTAAGGAAATACTTCTGAAAGGAAACCCAACTGGTCACAACTTGACTCGTAAAAAAAGAAAAAGAAAAAAAGAAAAACATCAGGTAACTTTGTATAAATTAAAAAAAAATTAAAGTTTTGCCTGGGAGAAGGAATTTATGCATGCATACATAAAATAACTGTCAAGCCTTAGAGATAGACCCTGAAATTTAGAATGATTAAAACGCTGTTAGAACAGAGGCCTGCACAAGTCAAATAATTACAAGTAATTGTTTGGCAAGGCTTGATTTTTTAAAAAAAAAATATGTTCTTGAATTGCCAAATGAATTGCAAAAAAGTAGGAATATGTAATAAAATGAATGTGTTCAGGTCATTGAATGATGGAAAGAGAAGGAAAGTTGGAACAGAAAGAACTGGGCTGTGCTGATCAAAAGGAGAATAGACACGTGGAGAGTCACATGGGAGCATAAGACAGATTTGGAGTTGAATAACCTGAAAGCTACTCGTTTCCCTTGGTCAGAATTGAAATAGATGGAAGGAGAAACAATGTAAGTATAAATACCAACCTTATCAACCTTATCCTAGTCTTCCAATGAGAGTTAAAACATAGTACTTCTAGTAGTCACAAAGTAGGGAAAGGTTTAAACTAATCAAATGGCTGACCAATACTCACACTTTATTAAAATAAAGTTGAAGTGGTCATCATTTCAGGTAAAGGATTTTATAAATATCTGTACTTTTTTTTTTTAGCACTGTGACATGTGTGTTGTTCTATTCTTAGAAATTTTGTTGCTGTTATACACATAGCATTAATTTCATTTTATTGCAGATAAGCTCTCTCAGATCATTCCATTTTAGCTACCAAAGATTTTAGCAAGCATTTCCAGAGTGGAACATTTTCTGGCACAGCATATGGAATTGGAACTAACGGCGCAAGTGGAAATAAGGTGCTGGAATTCTATTTAGAGCTTCATGAGAGGGTGGAGGATATTTCCTCATCGGGTTCTAAAAATGTAACAGGAGTAAATTTTATATTGCCATCTTCAGTTCTGAGTCGGCACACACCCCTTCTACCCAACCATACCACTTCCCCAGGGAATGGAAAAGGTCTTTCCTCAGGCCATTCCAACAGCTGACTTACAGACAGAACACAACAAGGAACAGATGTAAACCAAACCAAATACAAGAATATCTCTAACAACTATTGAAAACCCATTTGGATACAAAAAGCGATGCCACTTTGAATTTGGCAATTCGGTGCTCAACATCTATCTGGGTATCTATCACTTAATAATTTGACTGGGGAGTCAAAAATATATGAGACTCAAAAACAATTTATGCTGTAATTAAGTGCCAAAGTTGAATCCAAGCATACCGATACCACTGTTGCCAGAATAACAGAATGTAATTTTATTGCTCTCCTTCAATTGCTAAATATATTGTATAGCTGCCTATTTTTTTTCCCTTTTGATGGCAAACTTTCTCCTCTGAGCAGCTTAGGTCTGATCTTCTCATGGAGCCGAATGGGGAATCTCTTTGAATTAATGCCTTTTTCCTCAACTCCTTGCTTCCAACTGTGTGGCAAACTACAACTTGAGAATGCTCAATGGACACAGCAATTCCAACAGATTTGGAAGACACAAGTATGGAGGGAGATTTAAATTATTACAAGAAGTAAATAATTAATATAATGACAGGAAAAAAATGTCCAGGAAGATGTAAAGAAAGATGTATGTTTTTAAACGTAAGAACTTACCACTGTGGGATTGCCGCTGCTTATCAACTGGCTGACTTCATGAAAAATGCTCTTGCAGTCAATTGATTTGTCTAAAGACCCTCGTTTCACTATTACTGCTACTGCTAATAATATCTGTTCCCGCACATATTTCTGGAGACTGCAAAGTAAAATATAAAATATATTCAGCACTGATCAAGATGACCACGTTATTGTTTACAAAGCAAGAACACACAAACTCTTCTTAGTTGTACTGCTTTTAGAAAGCAGGAATGACTGGGCTAATTGTGTATAAAATTCTTTTGTCTTCTGCTGCCTTGAGTTTGGTTATCTTGCATTGTTAGGATAATTAAATATAGTTTTTTTTATAAGCCGGGAAGAGGGAATCCCTGGCATATGGATGGGATGTAGCCTGCCAGCCTTTTAATTTAGGCTTCAGCATCCTCACTGTCCTAGCATTTAATTTTTTCCTGAGTGGAGGCAAACAATTCCCCTTGCAGGCAGAATTTATGGAAATAGGAAAGCCCCATCTTCTGACATCTTCGGGCAGATTCGTATTCTGACCCAGAGGCTGAGGATAATTCCCATGAACACAGAAAAAGTAGTCTCTTACTACATATTTAAGGGAAGGGTGGAACAACCGGTTCTTTCCTCCTCTGCAGAGAGGCTGAAGTGTGTCAGGGAGAGGCAATGGATGAATGTCAGACTGACATTTCCCAACCCCAAATGCCACCTGGTCCTCTAGGCACAGGAGGCTGTTGGGGGAAAGGGGGAACATCTAGTTTTTGGGCCAGATTCAGTTCATATCCTGCAGCATCCCCTGTGTTACATCTCCAACAGTAATTTATACAGTTCATATTCACGGCACAGTTTGTACTTTTATTTATTAAATTGTTATACAGTGACTATGGAAATCTCATGGCTGTTTACAATCAACTGTTTTATCTGGCTGAATTAAATTCTAGAATGGTTACACCTGTTCATTTGAATCAGGAAGTAGATTCAGCCCTAATGTTCGCTATTTTGCTTATTGGCTTTCAAATGTATTTTTAGACTTAGTGAATTGTTTTATAGCTGAAACTGAAACTGCAATTTGTAATCAGCAGCAGGTTTTTCACTTTTCACTTTGTTGAAATAGTTAACAAACATTTTCTTGGAAGATTAATCGTATTTATTGAAATAAAAAATGGAATTTGATTATAAAAGCTTAGCATCTGAATATGCTTATTTTAGCATCCAATTTATTTTCAAAGTTTGTTCAGACAGAGCTTTCTTGATCCTTTTGCTTACTAACTGCTGAAATGCAGGGGAAGCAGCTATCTGTTTTCCTGATAAAGGAAAAACATGCAACTGTTCTGTACTTATAATATTTTGCAAATTGCCATCTTCTTTCTCAGGCTCCGAGAAGCCTATTATGATATCTATGAGATGAAGAGGCATACGTTAATTAATCATATTTTATGTAAGACTAAGATGACAATATTACTTAAAGACAAGGATCTTACTCATTTTTTTTCTTCCCTCCTTTAAGCTGCTCTTGTGCATCATTCAAAGCTTCACTGGAACACAGAACAACCCTCTCAAATTGTATCTATATTGGAGAATGCTTCAACTGAATTTGGGCAATCTCTCCTTTCATGCACTATCCCTCATTCTACAGACAGTTCTAAGTCAATGGATGGGCTTCTACAGAGGAATCAATGAACACCAAAAACACAATAAGCAAAACCTCCAGGAGGATATGACTGTCCTGTTACTTTTAGGGTGGCCCTACCAAGTGTGAAAACATCCCTTCTAATTTACACCAACTTCTAGAAAGAATCTCAGATATCCCAAACAACCAACAACAACTACTAACATCTAAGTGAACATAAGTTCTTTTATATCACATACACCAGAGATCTCCAACCTTTCCGGGCTCGCGTACTGGAGGGAAGGAGAGCAGCTTCAAAATTGGTGGATGTGTGCGCGCACGCACGGGGCCACGCACACTGGCGCGGCACTAGCAGCCCCGTTCGTGCATGCGGCATGTGCTGGTGCCGTGCGCATGTACGAACAGCTGCACATCCCCCACGGTGGGTAGTGGCCCGTTCGCACATGCACAAACGGGCCACGGACACTTGCCCCGCGCTAGCACCCCTGCTTGCGCCCATACGCAAACGGGGCCGCGGGCGCTAGTGCAAGTGTGGGGGGGAAGCACGCCCATGCATGCACGCACCGGCCAGCCATTTCTGCAGGCCGCTGGCCAAGAGCCCACAGCCCGGGCCACGGCCCATAGGTTGGGGACCCCTGACCTACACCAAGTGCTCTGTATTCCAATTTTGTCTCTGGAATCATCCTAGAATGTCTCTCCATTACTTTTGACATGTTTTAAACTGGAAATCTCAGGGACAGAAACTTCCCCTTGTATGCAGCACTGACTCCACCAGTAAATTATGTTTTCTTTGGCCACGAAAACAGAAGCCAATTCATTATGTGGATTTTATTTATCTCACTCGGGAAGCATATAATGTTCTTATTCAGGACACTTTATAAATGTTTTATATCATGCTCTGTACTTACTTTGGCCTTTGTAAGACATACGTTAAAAGGAATGTTCGTAGTGATTCTATACTGCTTTTTTCCAACAGAATCCATTCTCGTACAACTGCTTCCATTATCGCTGTGGCAGCTTGAAAAAGGACATAGTCCACTTTACTAGTTTCTGTTAAAGAAATGCAGATTTATAAACTCATAATTCATAGACAAAAGCTTGAAAAACATAACTGTAGAATACCTATGAAAGTGTTATTTTTATTGATGTCCAAAATTATAGGCCGGATTTTAGGACTCTTTCTAAAGGGTTCATAGCAATTATAAACTCGTCTTTTACAACGTTCAAACACATCTATATATATTTTGCAGCAGATATAAAAATAATATAAAAATACATAAATCAGCAGCAAAAACAACAACTTGCTGAAGCACTAGCATCAGCAAGTTAAAGTTAGAAAGAAGTAAATATTAGGCATCAATAAATGTTAAACCCAAAGCAATTTTTAAAGGGAATGGTCAACATCAATGCAAAAACCAGACACTTTTAGAGACAATTCTCCCAGTGAAAATCCAGGGGTGACAATATTCCATAATATTTTGCTGTCCTCCAATTCAGTGTATTAGCACCACCCTAGCCACAATCATATACCCAACCACTGAAAGATGATGCTGTTGTACTCAACTCCTGCAGCCAGCAAGAAAACACGAAACAGAGGTCTGAAATTAGAAGATTCTAGTCCAATAGTGTATAAGCTTTTCCTGAAAAGCAGGTACACCATTGTCTTTATCTATCTTCCCATTAACATTTTTCTATTATTAGTATTTCTGGATGCTTTTGTAATACCTTCCCCAGACATTTCTATTTCATAACCACACTGTTTCAATTAAAACATCAAATATAGCACTTCTACAAATATTCCTCATTTAATGACTGGTAAGTTCATTGCTAATTGAAGCGATCATTAAGTGAAACATCACATAACTACACCTGACTCAATGAGATGTCAGTTTTACTGCCATTGTTAAGCAAATCATCCATAGCTATTAAATACAATGTCACATGATTGCGACATGCTACTTACTTCCTGTTGGCTTTCCAACTGATTTTGCTTGTCCGAAGCCAGCTGTGAGGTCAGAAATGGAAATCATGTGACCACAGGATGACATCATATACAAGCGCCAGTGGCAAAGTGCATAAATCGTGATCATGTGATTACAAGGACCTCACAATGACAGTAAATTCAAGGACACATTGTAAATCTACTTTTTTCCAGTGCTGTTGTAAGTTCAAATGGTCGCTGAATGAGACTGCTGTTAACTGAGGATTTTGTGTATTCTGTTAAACTTTATTTGGATATTTATTAAGTTTTCCTTATTAGCTTTAATTTCTTAAACATGTATTATCTCTCCAGTTTGGTTTTGTGATGATCTTTTAAATACTGCAAAACACTTTGTGTTTGATTCATGGAAAAGAAGGCAAGCAATATTTTAAATCATGGTAGCTGCCACAGAAAAGTATAAATTAAGTGTCATAACTCTTAATATGGTGTAAGGCTACAGTTTCTGGAATCAGCTATATTTGTACATTTGAATCAAACATCTTAACCATATTTATATAAAACCAAGACTTACTAAGATCAATAAGGGATATTTTCAAGTTAACAATGCTTAATATGTGAATCTCTAAATCCACATCGACACTGCTAGAAAAAACAATATTTCACGCATATATCCTTAGCCTGTTCTACAAAGTTATATGATTATGAGTTAATGGTACACTGACTGAAACATAGGACTTACCTAAAATATGTTTGCAAACTGCAAACGGCGATTTTGATTTTCTAAATGATAAAAAAATGTGTTCGGCGTGCTGACGTTGTTCGTTATTGACCATGGAGGGTGGTGCCTACAGAGAAAAAAAAGACTCTTTTTAACAATGGAATACAGAAAATTGCCATTTCTTATTCAAGTATATATCACAATAAAAAGCTTTTACTTTCATCTATGAAAAAATACTCCGAATTAAGGTAGTAATAAGAGAGTACTAATAATAAAGTAGCAACTAATTAATAAATCAGATGAAAGTTCATCACTTAACTAGTCCATTAAAGTATTCTATTCCAACCTGTTAATCCAATGCAGCCTGTACTATGTAACTAGTATCATTCGATATGACAGTATAACAAGACAACTATATTTGGCTTACAAACTCTGGATGACAGCAAGTTTACAATAAAGAAATAAATACAGAAATAGTAATTCTTAGCTAGATGAAAATCTAGCACTTATGTGGATTTTTGCAGATCAGATTATATTGATTTGTATAGCCATCCATTTTGCAAATGTGACTTTGGAAGGTGAACACAGGGTTAAAACCAAGAAACAATCAAAGGAAAATAATAATGTCCAAAGAGTAAAGAACAACATTCCTAGAAATGGTGATATAATATAACAGTAATAAGACTATATATTGGTAATTCTATGATGTGATTTTCAATAATACCCTGAAGATGTGTTCAAATGAACAATTTAGTTGCATTCATCAAATCATCTTATTGCTGCTTTTCTCCTGGGTGGATGCTGTCCCAATGGGTAGATCTTCTCAGAAATTCCCAACAGCATAACCATGTAGAGAATTCTGGGGCTTGAAGCCTATACATCTGGTGGGTACCCATACTAGGGAAAATTATTCTACTGAGATTTTTTTCAATACTTCACAGAAAAAGTAATGAAATGCCAATTTAAAAGTGGAAAAAAAGCTCTTTCTAACTCCAATATTATGAATGTATCATCTTACTTGTAAGGAATGTTGGATCGGTTTCGGATGTATTTGTTATATTATGACATATTAATTTATTAAGGCAACATGGGTACAGTGTGATCATTATTGTGGTTGTATTATTTTATCTTCAATGTTTTTTTATTAGCATCTCACAAATCCAATAAGCAACCAAATAAGATATATCAATAAATCATAGCTCTACAAATAAACTCATTCTTATCAATAATGTGCAAATAATTAAGATTAAGATAATCTTTATTGTCATTTTCCTGTATACACAATGACACACATTAAAATTAACTTCATTTATATAAAAATACTGGAAAAGGTAGCTCTACTTATGAGGGAGAAACTGAAAGTTAGAAACCTGAATTTTCAGACATTGTAGTGTAGTTGTATGTTGCCCTCTAGTGCAATTCCAGCATATTTCTTATCAAAACAATAGCAATATGTAATATGTTTACTTTCTCTAATAAATCATTCCAAAATATGACTGTATTATTTATTTTGATTATTTAAAATATTTCTAGGCTACCTAACAAAGTCCTTTCATTTTATACACATGAGAATCAATTGGGGTTGGAGTATTGTTGCTGTTTTCTTCCAGGAAACTTAAAAAAAAAATCTTAATCCATAACTTTTTATCCTACCTTGCTAACAGAAATCTCACAGGACAATGGTGGTTTCTTGCAAACAGAACTGGTTCAGAAAAAAGCAAGATTGCTCATATTGAGCTTGATTAATTAGAATCACTAAAAAGATGAAGTCTCCTTTGAGTTATAGTCAACTTTTGGCAATGTCATACATGCAGTTTTAGAATGGATGTTGTTTGCCACTGCCTTCTTCCAGGATGTTTAGCCTATAAGTCCTGTGGTTTCAAGTGGTCCCCCAACCAAACATGGCCAACATAGTTTAGCTTCTAAAATTAGGCACAGCTGGGGAGGTACTCCATCTGTTGGCATGAAATAAAAGTTGAGTTGTAATGTAAGTTACATTGAGGCCAACTCACTACAAAGATCAAAATACTTTTCCAAAATGCTAGAATAACTACAAAGTCCAGAAAAAAACTTGCATAAATAAATGGTAGAGATAGAGTCTGATGAATCCCACAAGTTAAGATATATTCCATAACTATAGGACTCTTATGAAACAGGCCCACATCTATCTCTCACTTATCCAGCCAACATCTTTCTCTCTCACATATTATTTCATAGAATATGTACATGACATTGACATTTTCACAGCACAACCCATGTAAAGAAATGCCTGTGAAGGTAAAGTTTTTATCTTTCTCTTTAAAATAGCCATCCACTGTTCTAACTACTGAGAGTTCTATCAAACTCTTTCATATGAGCCTATGATGAAGGCAATGGATCCATAGTTCTATCAGGATAGAAGATCCACATGTAATTTAACAAGTACAAATGTTCCTCATTTAACAATCACTCACTCAGTGACCATTTAAACTTGTGACAGTGCTTGAACAAGTGGTAGTTATGGCCACGTAGGAGATGAACAGGCTGAGCCTAAGGGTGGGGTTAAACACATCATTAGTTTAGAGTTGTTGCTTTCCCACAAGAGACCTAAGTCCAGCTCCTTATGAATTCCGTTGACCCTTATCTAGCACCAATTTGGCTTGACCATTAGTAATCAGATTCTTGTGTATAAGCTGCATGTACTAACCGTTTAGTGCTTTGAACTCAACTCCTGTTCCTGGTTTCTTTCACCTAACATACCAGTCCTCGAAGTTCTGGCCAGTGCAGAATCACTACAGTCAAACAATCACGCTCTAAGCACTTGGCAACTGGCCCAGATTTCCAATTGTTGCAGTGTCCCATGGTCATGTGATTGTGATTCACGATGTTCCGTGTCAGTTTCCCACAAACAAAATCAATGGGAAAAAGCTGGCAGAAAGTTGGGAGTTGCAATCACATGAGGTTTTTGCTTATAATGACCTGCATGGTCCTTACTTAATAGTGGTAACTGGGGATCGCTGGAACTGCCATCACTAAGTGGCAGGGTCACATGACATTGTACTTTACAACCGCATAGCTTATCAATAGAAATTGTGATCCCAATTACCAGAGAACTGCAACTGAATAAAATCATAGCAGAGTACTGTGCAAATGCCCAAATGTAAGGGACTTGTGAGACTTTTGTAGTATCTGTAATTTTACACACAAAGTGCGTATTATAATCTTGCTAAAATATTTGTTCATTATCTTGTATAAGCAGTAGATACAAAACACACCCAAGAAACCATAAACTATATATATGAATGTATTACAAAGTGATGAAATTATCACTTTCTCTTGATTGAAACTCAAATCTAATTTCTTCTTCTAACTGCAAGACTTCAACAAGTTACACAATTTAACATACACATACTTCAAAGGAATTTACAGCCCTACTGAACGCCTCCAAATTAAATATTATTTGCTATTAAATTGCAGCACTATTAAATTACTTTGGCAACCAAAAAAATATTTTGTTCTCCAAATAAGGCATATTGAAAAAATGAATATTTTCTTTAAAAAGCTGCAAGAATAAGAATGTACTGGAAAGATAAAGCAAGCATGTTTTCATTAGCCCAAGAGATTACAAAAGATGGCTCGATGGCTTTTTTAAGAGGACAAGTCAATAAAGGACAACTTATTCAAACACTCTACAATAAGAAGCAGAATGATACTTGAGATCAAACCCACACTTGACAAATTTATCACTTAGAAAACATCAGACAAAGAAGTTGTAACAGCAATATTTTTAATGACCATATTGAGCTTAGGAAAGCTTTGTCTAGACAAATTATCCCAGACCCTATGAATAATAGTACTACCATAATGTTACAAGGATTTATGAGAATTATCGATAGCTTGGGGAAAAACTGACAATACATTAATTTATAGTAATAAAAAAGCCCAATCAGCATTTTATAACATACAGGAATGAGAGAAACCCTAAAAATCGACTAACAAGACCATGCTTAAGGAATTTATATTGCTCCGGATAAGCAATTTCACAGCTAAGAATAGTTGTACACAGGAATGGCCTTCACCAAGAGAACAAGGCAATTCCTTTCCCTTCTGTGTCAGAGATGGGGGGGGGGAGGAGGGGGAGAGAGAGAGAGAGAGAGAGAATGGAGATCTGCAGGAAAATGAGGGGAAAGGAAGTCCCATTGTGCAAATGACCACCCTTTCAAAACACAATTCATCATCATCAAACACTACAACTCTAGGCAAAACTGCGGGTCCAAATATATTCTATTTTGATTACAAAATAAATTGTAACATTTGTGTTGGTCAACCAGCAGCATTAACTTTGTATCTCACGAGGGGGGAAAAAAACTGTTTTGCTTACAAGTTCTCATTTCTGGAAATTTCTGGATGTCTAATTAAGACCTCAATAGCAATCCAGAGAGCTGCATAAACGTAATTTCTGTGCTAGTTCAGTGGACTTTTATTTCATTTTATTTCAAATAGATGAGTTCTCATTATAGTAAAAATATTTTTGAAACTCCTCTCTTCTTCACATGGCTTGTTCTGTGGTTTATATTCTGAATTTAGTTTTCAAAGTAATGATTTTATCAAGTATTCCTGAACTTGCGCAAAGAAGGCATGGATTCTTTTTCCCTTCTGAGCAATATAAATATTGATATAAAGGTATGCAGAGCCTGAGATGCAAAGGCAAAAGGTCTTCTGAGGATTTGAGTTCACACTTGTGTACAACTCCTTCAAAAAAACACTTGTCTTTTCTTTGTAGCTATGAAGTGTAGCTGTGTTACCTGCCACCTCAAGAAAAGATGTAATTGCTTTTAAGGAATTGCAGGCAAGTGCTATAGGAGCATTTCCAAGTGCTCCAAAACATCTTTTTGCCTTTGAATCATACTAAAAATGATTCAGTGTGGTAGATTATATATAATAAGTACTCCTTGCTTAATGACAATTCGTTCAACAACCATTCAAAGTAATGGTGCAGAACAAACAGTGCTTATGTCGGACCCTCAAAGTTATGGCGATCAAAATTCAGGTGTTTGGCAACCTACCTGCACTTATCACTTTAGGGGTACTTCGATACCCTGCACCCTCACCCCCATCTCTGTCCATTTGGTAGCTTTGCACAAGGGAACTCCTCTGTGGCAGCCCTGGGGCTGGCTCAGAGTCTCCAGCAGTCTCCGTCTCCGCTCTGACTACCTCTGCCGCAGGCCTCTACTGCAACCCCAGCACCGCTACCATCGAGGGGTGCCAATTCAAGCCATTTGAACCCAAGGCCAGTGGTGGGATTCAAATATGTGAATATCTGTGTGGATGCTGCTTCTGGAAGTCCGTTGTGGGCCTAGTCAACAGAAAATTAGCTACCGTTCTGCTGAACTGGTGCGAACCGGCTGAATCCCACCACTGCCCAAGGCCCAGCCATCTCCACCGCTCTGTGCTCTGCAGCCCTGCCACAACCTTCACGGTGACCTTCATGGTCTTTCTCCCATTGCTGATGAGGCACCCCTAGCCTGACCCTATGTGAGGAAATTTCTGGCCACATTAGCCTTTCTCTCCGAAGCTGCACGCTCTGTACTCTGGATTGCCACCGCCGTTCTTGCAATGCTTCAGATGCTTTCTGAAAGCTTTCTGAAGCATTGCAAGAATGATGCACACTTTTTGGAGAACAGCATGAGTGGCCTTGGGAGGAAAGTCTGGGATGGCCAGCAGTTCACTCACGCAGGGCCATGCCACGCACACCTCATCAGCAGTGAAAGATTACAAAATTTAGCTGGGCGGAGCAGGGCAGGACTGGCAGAGTGCAAGGTGGGGGAGTGGTTGGGCTTTATGCTGTGGCACTGGATTTGCTGGTTGTGGCACAGGGCTCTATAGCATCAGTGCTGGGGCTGGGGCTGAAGTAGAGGCTTGGGAGGAAATGGCAGCTTATTGAAACTACAAAGGCACCAGGCCTTTATTTCAGGCCCACTGCAAAGAGTGCTGCTGTTTGGCAGGCCAAAAAGGGCAGAGACAAGGAGGGATAGGTGGGGGTGGTTTCAAGAGCAGGTAGAGAAAAGAGTTCCTTACCTTACTGAAGCTCAGGACTGGGAGGAACAAACCAGGAATGGCTTGGATCAGGATAGATCTTTGCCCAGTGGGATTCAGTTAATGACAACAATGGGGATTGCTGTCACTAAATGAAGTCACCTAATGTTGCACTTTGACAGCATTGTTTAACTATGGAAATTGCAGTCCCAGTTACCATCTTAACTTGAGGACTACCTGTAATTGCTATTTAGAAAATATGAATGTTGCTTGTCTCCTGTTAAATGACCTTAACTCTTCCCGATGCATTCATTCTAAGTTGGCTTTCTTAATGCAGAATAAATTTAATGTCAACCAATGAACACACAAAAATCTCAATATATTGCCATGTATATGAGAAGAGAGAGACAGACAGACACATCATGGTTAAAAACAGCAAAAAGGTTGTTGTTCCAATGAGCTTGGAATGTAAAATAAGGAACGGGCAGTCATATGAAAAGAAGCACAGGCAGTGTAAATAGGGATTTAATAATGAAATATGCATGCTAATCTTTATTACAGGTGTAGTCACTGTAAGTCAGATTTTCTCAACCTACTCCTTTCCAGATTTGTTAGGACTACAACTCTCAAAACTTTTACCCAGAATGGCATGCAAGAGGAAGTAAAAAGTTTTGCAGATGGTTAATGAAAAAGCAGGATTTTGAAGAGAGATTTGAAAGAAGAAAGAGAAATAGCATCTTACAGATGTTGAGAAAATACAGGAAGAGGATAATCTTCTGAGAAAGCGGGAAGCCTTTGAACTGAACCTAGGGAAGTGAAAGTCACCGGAAAGGATGTGTTGGAATGTAAGAATTCAGAGATAGAAAAATACAAGCTCTTGGAAGTTTTTGAAAATCAGGACAATACGCCAAATACAAAACCAGTTGAAAATGCTCTCCTCCAGATATTAAGAGTAAATAATTATAATTCACTTTTCAGGAGAATGTTTTAGAAAGCCAGAGAAAGGCAGGAAAGAAAACTAACATAACAATATTTGTACATACTTTAGTTGTGTAGCTGATGGCTAATGCTACCAGCAACACAAGGCTCTTTCAAAAACAATCCAGGGACAAGGTCTGTAGCTGAAGAAAATAGACCTTTTTTACACAGATTATATCCAAAATCAGAATTTATTGATATTACATTCTTAACAGACACTTTCAACATACTTCAATATTTCTAATCTCTATTGCATTTTATTTTTTAAAATATTTAGGAACAGAACTAAAGGGAAACAAAAGAAAAAGGAAAGAGAAAAGGCAATTTACAAATGGTAAGAATAAGAATCTACAAAAAAAGAAAAAAAATACTTGCTTTTATTACTCTGTAAGTAATATTGAATCAAGACAGTATCTAAAGATAATATCTCAGTTTGGCAGTTTAAAAACTATTCTTAGCAGCAAGTCAACAACAAAAATAAGAATAACCCATCAAAATCACAATTGACAAGAATATCTAGCTAATCTAAGAGTTTGTGAAGAATTTGGTGTTTTAAGCTCTTGAGAAACCCCAAAATTAAATATTACAGAAATTTATGTGTAGAATAACCCACTTCAATATTTAATATTGAAAGCTGTAGTACTTGTTAAAATACAAAAAATATTGGAGTCAGTAATTAAATTCACATACTGCACTTAAGCCATGATTTTGCTTAGGCATGCTTATTGTATAAGTCATAATTGACTGGGTTTGTACAACACACTAAGCCAAAGGCAAACAAATTATATGATGGCTTACTAGTAAATTGGGTGAGCCAGGTCAATGTGTTAAGTGTTTATTTTCAGGCAAACGTACGTATTTTGCTAGGACAGAACGTCTCTATTCATGAAGGGCTTTGGGATTAAAAATGTATTTATATGTTGAATTTAGCATGGAAAACTAAAATTATTTTTTCTGTGGTGTCACAAAACCCTTAGATGTTGTGGTTTCTTTACAATAACTCTATTCTCTCGAAAAAAATACCCCAAATCAGTTTAATTAGATTAGTGATTTTATGTTTGCAGTCCTCATTTATCCAGATTTTCATTCCAGATGCCTTAATAGCCACATACTCCTTCACAGGAAACTTCTTGAATCTGATGTGCTCCAGATGCCTTACAGGAAAACAGAAAGTTTTGGAAAGCTGCTTTAGAGAATATTCTATAATAATGAAAGTACTATATACTTTTACTGAGTCTTTCATACCCTTTCCTCAAACAAGTATTGGCAAAGGCAACAATTCTATAACTAACTCTTTGTTTAAAATATTTACAGGCAACTTTCAGAGTAAAGCCCATGCCAAGATCATCAGTCATGGCACAGAATTCATTAAGATATTATGAACACATAAGAATACAGTATTGTATAAAAGCTTAAGGCTTGATCCTTACTTAGTCACACTGAGAATATACTTAGTGAAATCACTGGGACTTAGGCTGGTCATGACTAGCAAATCTCAGCAATTTTAATAGCTCTATTTGCAAAAATTATGGGATTTGAAAGTCAATCATTTAGAAACCACAAATTTTAGGGATGCCTGATCTCCTGCCAGAAATGTTAGGCAGTATTTAGAAGCTGTGCATGATTATCATGAATTACCTCCCATTCTTCAGAATTATTTTCAGAACAGAACTTTCTCATTGGCAAGACTTCTGTTTGCTTTACTGCACCGGTAGTCCTCTACTTACGACCACAACTGAGCACAAAATTTCTATTGCTAAGCAAGACATTTGTTAAGACATTTGTTTGCCCCATTTTATGACCTTTCTTGCCACAGTTGCTAAGTGAATAACTGCAGTTAATTAAGTTAATAACACGGTTGTTAAGTGAATCTGGTTTCCCCATTGATGTGCTTGTCAAAAGGTTGCAAAAGGTGATTATATGATCCTGGGACACTGCAACCGTCATAAATATGAGTCAGTTGCCAAGATTCTGAATTCTGATCATGTGACCATGGAGATGCTGCAACGTTGTAAGTGTGAAAACTGGTCACTGGTATAAGTTACTTTTTTCAGTGCCGTTGTAACTAAACAGACACTAAATGACACTGTTGCAAGTCAAGGGCTATTTGTACTGTACTGTACTGTACTGTGTTCTAAATTTACAAGCAGATGGCAGCACATACTGATATGCAGAAATCTGATTCATAAAGTTGCTGCAGAGTAAAACTATGTACATCAGTTACTGCATTTTGCTTTCTCTGATAGTCTGCTGAGCTTAATTAGACCAAAAAAAAAAAAAGGTTAACTCACTGATGTTCTTACAAAATATATTCAAGTATTACATACTGAACTAAAATCCTCCCCCCCAACCACCACTGTTTCTAAGCAATTTAAAGACCTGAAACATCAAAGTCTGGTCTCATTGGTATCACTGGCATCTTCAGTTGTTCCAACTGCTGTAGGAAAGCTGCATTTTAGGAAAAGGATCTTTGCTAGGGATGGCAACTGGGAAGAACAGGGAGCAAAACATAGTCCTCAACTTACGACCACAACTGAGCGCAAAATTTCTGTTGCTAAGCGAGACAACTGTTAAGTAAATTTTGCCCCATTTATGACCTTTCTTGTCACAGTTGTTAAATGAATCACTGCAGTTATTAAGTTAGTAGCATGGTTGTTAAGTTAACATGGCTTTCCCATTGACATTGCTTGCTAGAAGGTTGCAAAAGGGGATCACATGACCCCGGGACACTGCAACCATCATAAATATAAACCATCATAAATATAAACCATCATAAATATGAACCAGTTGCCAAGCATCCAAATTTTGATCACGTGACTATGGAGATGCAGCAATAGTCGTAAGTGTGAAAAATGGTCATAAATCACTGTTTTCATTGCTGTTGTAACTTTGAACGGTCACTAAATGAACTGTTGAGAGTCGAGGACTACCTATATATATATAGTCCTGGGGAAACTGAGAAAAAAAAATTTCATCAAGTTTTTCTTTTTTTACAGATTTGTACATTTCTAGCCTTCATACAATTAGGTACAATATAGTTATTTGCATTTATAGTAATCAAATATTTGCAATTCAAGCAAATCTGATAAAAAATTATTCTCACTTTATACTCTAGTATACTTGGCTTAAAATTAGCAAAATGACAAATGAATGAAACTATGGGTATGTTCAAGATACAAGGAGGAGGTATATAATTCTTACATTTATTTTATTAGACATGCTATTTGAAAATGCAGTCCTAAAAATGCTTACTCAGAATCAAACTTCACTGAGTTTATATACTTGTAAGATTGTAGCCTAAGGTTGTAATAATAAGATTCTTATTTTGGGATTAAGCCTCCTGAATTAAAACCTGTGAGTATATAAACTTAAAAACCTATATATCTAAAGTTCACAGGTGCAAAAGTTGTGAATTTGGCTAATTCTCAACCACAAGGTCAACAATGAAGAATACTAAAAGATGTAATTCAGCATTATTTGGCAGGATCACATATTGTGTACTTATTCAAGGAACACATTACAACTTCAGAATAGTGCAAAACAGTCTGAACATTAAAGTAGCTGGATAAAATTGGGATAACGTTATGCCAAATTATTTAGCACTCTTTAAAAAACTTTTTTTTTTTACCAATTCCAGTTTACAATTTATTTTAGCAGACTATTCACACCATTATTTTCATCATTACCATTAAGAATTTTTATCAAACCTCTTAAGATTTTTAGCACTAATACCATTTTGCGTAAAAGAATTATACAAACCAAATTAAAGCCACATTACTGTAATTTATGACATTTGCAATTTCCTGACTAGATTCAAGTTTTCTAAGGTAGGAGGCAATCTTAAAGTCTATCACATAAGTTCATTTAGATATATGTTCTTCATGGTTTATCACTCTCTCAGAGAATTTGAAGATCTATAGATACTAAAAAAAACCCAAAAGTTTGCATTGATTGGTAGAAGAAATCAGCATAAGTTAACTAAATGTATTCATAGTCAACCAAGAATTATATATTATTATATATATGGGATGAAGAGAGTTTTGGTTGAAATATTAGAGGTGTTAAGCTATTGAAAATGTTTATACTTGTCTTGTTGAAGGGGAAGTTATTTTTTTCTATATTTTTTTCTTTTCTTTTTTATATATTTCTCCTTTTTGCAATTTCTATTTTTTTCTTGTTTATATTTTCTTACTTTCTGTTAGTCTATTTTTGTAATTTTAAATTTTAATAAAATTGTTATAAAAATGTATTCGCAATCAAATATACACTATAATAAGTATATCATCTGGCACACATCTAGTGGCAACTAGGGTCACACCTTTTGCATTAGCAAGTCATGCTTTGTACTTCAAAATTGTTCAAGCTTAGTAACAAAAAGACAAGTTGAACTCTTGCCTCAGGTAGTTTAAAGGCTTTTTTAGAGCCAAGTTAGATGTTCAGAGATCTCATATGGTACAGTACTAGACTATATCATCTTAGAATTATTATTTATCTGAATGCTGTATCCTACCCTCTAATAAAACTTTGTACCACAGAGGGTGAGGGCTAGCTAGGAATCTTTTGTCCTGACTTTTTAATGTGCTAGGAGTGTTATTTGCATTGCATGTCGTGTTATTCAGCTAAACTGTAAAGCAGCTGCCATAAAAGAGCCATTGATGTATATTTGATAACAAGAAACAGAGATATATGAATAATCTCACTAACTAAAATGACATTACTCCAGTCTACATTAGTAAGTCAAATTTCAGTGTTCAAAGTCCCATCCTATTATTTTTTTAAGAATTCAAAACAACAGCATTTTCTCACAGGAAAGATTCTTATAATTAATTTCAAAATCTTATTTCCATCTGGATTCTTAATCTGTTTATATCATCAGTGTGTCTGTCTGATATTTCCAAAAAGTACTCTGATAGCTTATCACACTAAAGCACTATTAAGAAGGGGAAAAATAAAATATATAAAGCATAATTCTGAACTCAAGAAAAGAAAGTCGATGTAATAAATCTAGATATAAAACTATCCTGATTGTAGCTTGTTTCTTTTTTGCATGGAGTTATTATAGAAAATGTTCATTATTTACTGCCTGGGAAGTAGAGCACATTATAATCCATTTACTCAGTAAGTCTATACACATTCCATACACTGGTACAGCAAAAGCCACTAATCTAGAAGATTACTGATTATAGGCAAGCATTCTTTGCTCTTTGAGGACAGTTTTGAATTTTTCCTGTTTTAATATATTTAATTCACGAGAGAGAACAAGTACAAAGTTATTTTAGTTTAATCACAAGTAGCATTTTGGAGCATGAGTTTCTAGCCTTGCAGAAAATCTTCATAAAAGAAAAGGTTCTGCTATTGAAACTTGGTTCTTTTACATATCCATTCACCACTGAGAAAGACAAAAAGCAAACTGAACAGCCATTTCAGTAGCACAGTGTAATAATATATGAGAAAAAAAAGGAAAAAGGCAATACACTACATGCAGTGTTAGTAAAACGGGTGTGTATTAGAGGCTGATATTAAAACATTCTTATCAGAAGACACGAAAAATGGTATTAAAAGGGAAGGGGAAGGGGAGAACCAGGATAGAAACTGGCAAGTGGGGAAACCACTCCTGATTCCAAATTTGAGCACGTGGATGTCGAAGTGAAAAGGAAAGGATTATGTTGGGATATGATGGTATCAATGAATGGAATCCAAGCCTCACACAACATTAAAGAGGTTATGGAAAGCGACAGGGACAAAAGCGAAGGGTGGCCAGCAATGTGATTCTGCCCGTCTTTGCCCGCCGGGGGTCAAAGAGGCTCACGCTGGAGGAAAGATGCACGGGGCTTCAGCTTCAGACAAGAAGGCATGGGAGAGGAAGACCCGGCCTGTTGCAAAGTTTCTAGGGCACGAAAGGCGATGCCACCTCCCGGGGTTATCCGAGGATGCTTCCCTAGAGGAGTCCAAAGAGAGCCATCCCCGGGGAAGGGGCACTCACAGGGCTTCCCTTAAGGACAGAGGTCGGCTTTTTCCACCCCACCATCCGCTCCGTCCCCGGCCGATCTGTCGACCCTCCGACCCGCGCGGCTCCCTCACCATCAGCACTTTGGCCGCGCTCTCCAGCTGAGCGATCACTTCGGAGGCTCCCCCCGCCGCCGCGGCCGCCGCCATCATGGTCTCTCTTCAATGACGCGCCATGCAATGCATTCTGGGACGAGGCGGCCGCCCAGCCAATCCGGGATCCCGGAGAGCAGACGGGGCCCGGAGGGAGCGCTGGAGAGGGGAGGTCGTGCCGGCCCCGCGGAGCGGTCGTGAGGCGCTCCCCGCCGGCTGCGGGGGTGGCGGAAGCGGCGGGTCGTCCCTTGAAATGGCTTCGGGGAAAATGGCGAGAGAGCAGTTCCGCCGGGTCGGGGCGGAGAGGGGGGATGCGGGCATGCGGCTCGACCTTTTCCCCACCCCTCGCAGTCATAAAGCCAAAGGGGCTGAGGTGGTGACGGCTTGGAGCGGGTTGTGGAAGCCTAAACGCTCCCTCAACGAGGACGCCAACATCCACCAGCTCCCAATAACTCGAGATTTAAGCCCTTCGCCAGCTAAACTGCGAGAAACGCCGGTGGATCTGGGACTGGTTCTTTCCATTCTCAGCCCCATATAACTCCAGTGCACTGCCAGCCATAAAAGATTCGAGGGAGGGTCATCCAGGTCAAAGGATTTGTTCTCCGAGCAAGTTGGAAGCTAATGCAATCCATCTACGTCGAGGTTTTTGTGCATTTGGGTTTTGTTTTTTTAAAAAAGGGTGGATTCTCCCAAAAAGCACAATGCACAGCTAAGGCAATACTTAAGTTAGTTACTTCTTCCCAGTTCCTTATTTATAGAAATTTTGAAAGACAACAGAAAAGGGATTGAATTTTGCATAATACTACATGATGTGGAATTTATATAATTCTGTGTCTAAAATTAATTATGGAACCAACCATATGTATCTCCAATAGGATGGTCTTCTGTTCTTTTAAATAATTCAGTATAGTAAGAATTGTGTAAGAACATATAATACATGATAATATCGCATAGCCAGCTTAAATATCAGATGTTGCAACTCACAGTGTGGAGATTCTTACAGTACATCATACTTGTCTACCAAATATATTTCATCTGGCCCAAAGTTTTCTGTACTTGAATAGCCATCAACCCTGAGACACCAAGGCAATATTGAAAACAAAATGAAGTAAGTACTGTAAGTAAATATTGATCCTTTCTTGGCTGGCAAGGCATATACTACAATAAATTATTTTCCAAGACACAAAGGCTCAGGTAAGCAGTTATTTAACAAAACCACAATGCTATTATGAAAGAATTCACATCACTGCTGTGTATCAAATGCTAACTCTATTCATAGTATGGCCATTGTTTAATTTCTTCTGCCTTTTTCTCCCACCTATTCTACGGTATGTCAAGAGCTAGAAATGAATGTCTTTGGGGTAGAGATATTGTATCCATCCATTCCTTGTTTTAATAACAAACTGATTTAGTATAATACAAGGATGTTTATTTTTTACTAGGTGAAGACTATATAATCTGTGCACTTCAGAATATCTTTTGACTATTTAACTCATTCGCCTGCATTATGTCTAGCATATTCTGAATATGATCTCATCTGGACCAAAGGTCTAACAAGCATTAGAGTGCAGTTGCAGCATTCTTGATCCATTATGATTAAATTATGTACACAGTATTGGTTTTTCTTTCAGGAGCTTTCAACTCAAGCCCAATCTGCATTCATCTTCACTTCTTTCATCCTCAAAATGCAGAAAACTCTGCAGAACCCTCTGAGTCACCCAGTATTCACTTTTAGTTGACCAATAGGGGAATGCAAAGAAGTCATTACTGTAGTAGCTCCCCTATCACAGCCCTCACTGCTCCCTCTTAACATTTTCAATTCATTGTGAATTTGATCATTTGGTCATGTCTCAGAAGGGGGGGGGGGAGAGACAGCAGTTGCATTAAGGAAAGGCTTTCTAGCTGCAGATTTGTATTTCTTCCCTAATTTAAAATCCTCGTCTATGTTGTGAAGGTGACAGGACAAAGGCATCGGGCTTTTGCAACCATTTACTTTTCCCACTGCCTTTCATCATGGTTACACATTGTGACAGGAGTAAAGAAGAGGAAACATACATGTTAAATACTTACAGATGATACCAGGGGCTGGACACGGAGACAGGAGGAAAGCAAGAGTTCCTGTCAATTAGAAACAAACCACCCACAAGCTGCAGCAACACAAAAGGAGAAAAGAGCTTTGCTGCAATCTCAGATAAACCAATAAAGAACCAGGGGGGGGGGGAAATTGAATCTCTTGGATATTACCAATAATGTCTTGGAAGGGCAGAGGCTCAGATCTGATTTTGAGCCAGTGTGAAGAATGAATTGGAAATGGCTTTCTTCATTTGTTTTTTGGGGAGGATTACAGTTCCTGACCCAGTTCCTACAGTACACCTAAATTAAAGTATCATTTGGATGGTTTGGTCTTAATGTTCTGTGTGAATCTACTCTGCCTTATAGATTATATTCGCAATAAAATATTCATGATGTGCACTAATACGGTGCCTTGACTTCTTTCTCTTACCTGTGTCCATTTTTTAATCTTTCAATTCTGTCAGGTTTTTTTACATCACTTTCAACTTCGTTTGCTAAAAAGCAATCTTCTGTACCTGGCTTAAAATTAAATATAAAGAAGACCAAAATAATGACGATGCAGCAAGCAGCCCTAGAATTGACAATAAAGATATCAAAGTGGTAGATAACTTCTGCCTTTTAGGATCAACCAACACTAATAAAAGGACAAGCAGTAAAGAAATAATCATAGAATAGCACTTGAGAGGCCCACTGTGAAGGCCTTGGAAAAGATATTCAGATGTTGTGATGTGTCTATACCTCCAAAATCAGAATTGTACGAGCAATTCTCTGTGTCTATGACGCTATAGAAAGCAAATTTGGACTTTGAAGAAACGGGATAGAAAGAATTTTGAACTATGGTATTGAAAAAGATTCCGATTTCTTTTATCTCACCATAATCTTAGTTACAGTTCTTCCTGTTTCTCAAGGTTATTGCTTCCGCCTTTAAATATAATGATTATAATTGCCAATAATTTTTATTTCCAAGGAAGTCATAGGTCTGCATGGGGTCCAGAGGCTTTCTTGGAAGTGAAAATCATGTTAAAAACTAGCATTTTGTTTCACAGCATGCCAACTTCCCATTTTGAAAATTAGTTAATTTTCTACATGAATCAGGTGCATAGAAAGCCTGGTAAGTGCCGAGGATGGACACAGAAACTGATGGTTTATGGTTTGATCATTAACTATAATTGAATAAAGTATAATTTGATTTGACATAAACCATAGTGACTGGATTCACATACCACATTTAAAAATAAATACAATACTATTCATAATAAAGAATAATATAAAAATGATCCCAACATTATAATCTTACAAATTATTTCATAAGGAACTATTAACAGCAGCATCATTGGGACAAAGTGTTCTCCTTGCAGGTGCATCATTAATCTAATCTTCCGGACAGATTGTGCCTCAGCACTTGAAATAACCAGTCTAATGAAGCTAAATTATTCTACTTAAATTGTACTTGTCCATATGGTGGATATTTTATCTAGATATGTTTCATTAGTTCTTCACTAACTAGATCATTAGGAATTACAGAGAAAAACTCCAAATGGCTTGTTCTCAAATGTAATGAGAGTGACTTAAGGATATGAGCAATGTAATAACATGAAAACACATACAAACCAATGTACTGTGCTGCTTAAAAAAAATCCTTCCCATATGCTGATGGGATCTATGCTGATAAAATTAATTTGAGAACAGAATTTGGAGTTTAGTAACTAGAATATAGTGAAAAATTCAGTAACAACCAAATATGCAGAATTTGTGGAAAAAATGGGTAAATTCTATGTTAGGATCAGTAGAGAGCAGTTGTGAATCCCATCTTATCACTGTAAAGTGTTATGGTAATAATATTTCTTCAGATTATATGTATAATCAGTGCTTTTTTTGTAAAAAAAAAAAAAAAAAAAGGTGCCGGAACTCACGTCATGCAACCCGCCTTGCCTACCCTACAAGGTTTACCTTTGTAGTTGGAAAAAAAAAACCTTCAATTTTTAGTGTATCTAAAAGACTAGGATTTTGTTCAAGGTAAGTTAATACTATTAATGTTACCATGCACTGTGTGGCTTTAAATTACAAGAAGGCATTTTATTAATCTTTTGGGACATTTACCACTGGCATACCCATTTAGATTAATGAGTGGAAATGTCAGCTTTCTATGTGGAATGAAATTGGCCCAATAAAACAAAATTTGGTTGCTTGTAAAAGATTGAATTATTTTTAAGAAGTTGTCAAACAAGGTGGAAAAATTTACATTTGGAGTTTAATACGGATATTGACTTGAAACAAATTAAAGTTAAAACTTTGTCAGTGAACAGATTACTTTTAATTTACCTTTAAGTTAAACCCAATTTAATAATACAGTATGATTAAACCTCATACTGTAGGTCTACCTTTACATCTGACCAATACATAATTAATATATATTATTAATAATAATATCTCCAAATCACAACATTGGCTTTATTCTTATTCTTCCCCTCTGCAGTTTGAATATAAAGTATAAAAAGCTAAAAAGAGATTTTCGTAGACATCCCAGCCTTTGAACTACCCAAGGAACCGAAACAGCAAAGTTGTCTTTCCTCCAATTCAACCTCACTGCCAAAGATTTTTCTATAAAACTCTTCTACTTTGTCCACCGTGTCCAATCTCAACCTTCTTTCTCCCCAAGATACCATAATCCCTTCAGAAGTCAACCACCGAAAATTTACGTTTTTCCTTGTTAATTTTGCTTCACCTTTTTTTAACCTCACACTCCACCTTCTGTAAGGGAAGGCAGAAGACTCACTCACCCTCTCGTGAAAGATGGCCTCCATGTTTATGCGTCTCCCACCGCCACCATCGGCTTCCACACCACATGGTCCAACCCAGCCAATCAAGCCATGCTCTGGCTATGGTGCTTCGGCGCCTCATGGCAGACAGTGCCAGAGGGGACCCTGCTCGCACCGTATCGCCAGCGGGGCGTTTTTAAAAACAAACGAGGATAGGAAGGGAAACAATAGGAAAAGAATGCAACTCTGGAAAATCCATCGAAAAAAGGTGCTGGAATTCCATTCCGGTGCGTTCTATGACAAAAAAAGCCCTTTGTATAATATTATTTACCACTTAAAGAAAATTGGCTGAACAATGTTTAATGAAGAACAATACTTTAATGTTTAATTTTTTACTTATTTTTGTCCCACCTATATTATTTTTATAAATAACTCAAGATGGCAAACACACCTAATATTCCTTCTTCCTCTTCTTTTCAGAACAGCAATAATCTTGTGAGGTAGATTGAGCTGAGAGAGAGTGAGTGACCCAAGGTCACCTTGCTGGCTTTTATGCCCAAGGCAGGGCTAGAACTCTCAGTCTCCCAGTTTCAATCCTGGTGCCTTAACTGTTAGACCAAACTGGCTCTAAATTCAACTAAAAAATTTATATATTAGTATCATCAAAAAAAATTGAACCATTACATAGTTTTTCTCTATCTGGTGCACACCACCAGGTGTGTGCAACTTCAGTTCCCATAATGCTTAGCTGGCATGCTTTGCTGGCTATGGATTAAAGGAATTATTCAACTTTCCTGGAAGACACCAGATTAAGAAACGTTGATACAGTACCGACAGTATTCTTCTTACAAACGGGCTATGTTCTGAGAGTTCATAAATCCATTTGCAAGTCTAACAAGCATATGTCAACGCTGCTAACATCGGATGTTCTTGCTTTGACAACAGATGAAAATGCAGCCATTTTCTCTATGCTTTTAGAATTAGTTGGTGTTGGGAAGGGGGATTGGAATGAGAGTTCAGTTAGTCATAATAATAACTCTGCTGTGGGAATCCAAGGACAAACTGGGTCCAGAGCTGATAACGTTTTGGTGGGCTGGAGAGCTGGGGAGGCTTCAAGCTAATTGGAGAATGTGATTGATGACTGGTTATTGGGGGTGGGAATTGTACTTTGTTACTTTGTATCCAGGGGAGGGGAATTTAGTTTTTGGATTCAACTATGTAGTGCCGATAATTTGTTTCCTGAATAAAAGATTCTTTAAGGAAAACAATGCCTCGAAGTTCTTTTGAAGGGTTTCATCTGTTGGAACCATGACAGCATAAAAACATGCATAATACAGTTCTTATCTTACAGTATACGAACAGTGAACAGTGCAAGAGGAAGGTGGGAAAGGGTTAGTTTCTGATGTGCCACTTACATAAGTGGCATGCTGGAAACTAAGCCTTTCCTTCCTTCTCCCACTCCTAGAACCTTTTAGGTTGGGGTTGCAGACAGGCTTGTTTATATTAATGAAAATTCATAATTTGAAAGTTCATAAGTTGAGTAATGTCTGTATAAGACTACTTGAAACACAAGTCTTCTTTACCACTAGAGGGCCCTTTGTAACCATAATAGGTATAATGTACATCTCATTTTATTTGTCATAAATCTCACCTATAGTTCCTAACACAAACTAATTAGCCTGCTAGATTTCCAAATGTTATAGAATCAGCAAATACTGTATCCAGACTGAAGGGAAGCACCATTGCTTCAATGTTTAATGCCCACAGGGGCTTTGTTTTGTGGAGAGTGGAAAGCTTAAGTCACAGATGGAAAACCCTGACTATAAAACTCACTGCATTCTGGTTTTGCTAGGTATGTATATATGTTGCCATTAATTATTCTGCAGGAATTCAAATTACACAATTTAAAATCATTTCCACTCCCTTGCTTCCCTTGAAGATTGTTATTTTTCGTGCTACTCAAGATACAGTACTGACACTACTCTGATAAATCGCCCCTCCTTGCTACAGTTACTATTATATTGTCCAGCAACAATGCTGGCTCCAAGACAATACCTGAAGTTGTAAATGTTTTCCCTTACGCAACAGTATGACTCCATCCAGAACAGACAAATCACCTGAATTCTAAACTTAAGACTCTGGAATCAGCAACAATTCAATCTTGTCCATATTCAGTTTTAGCTTGTTTTCCCATATCCAATCCTCTACAGCCTGGAGATGTGTAACCCTGACATTGGAGAAAGAAGTACAACTGAATATAATCAAAGTATTGTTGGAACCTGACTTCAGACTCGTATGTGAACTTTCTCAGTCCATAGAACAATTAGATAATGTTAAAGATAATGGACTTTTGCTGGATCCAGAAACAGGGCAATACTGAGGAATTGAGAGGTCTTCCAAAACCATCTACTGATAACACCCCAAGTAATAGAATTGGAAGCAATACTGAATAGGGCCTCCCATCTCAACCATCCTCATTCCTGAGTCAACACTATCAAAAGTTTGAGAGATCCTTGAATATCAAACACTCCTTTTGCCTCTTTCCTGGTAAGATCATCTATCAAGGTAACTAAGGTCATTTCCCATGCCAAATGTCTGTCTGAAGCCAGACTGGTAAATATCTAAATAATCCATTTCCTCTAAGAGTTCCTGGAGTTGCAGCACTGTAGCATTGCAGTTCTTTACCAGTTTGGTTAAATATCTTTAAATATACTTTATCTATTCAGCCCCGAGATTCCTTAGGGATTTGGCATAATTTTAATGGGAACACATTGTTTGAAATCTTAGTATCATTTATTAATATATTTAGAACTCTTTTTGCTCTAACATTGACTATATATATATTATTTCTTGCTCAAGTTTCATTAACAAATTGTTTGGGAAGATAACAAGTGAAAGTAATTTATGTCATGACTTTCTAAATTTACTATCATCTCAACAAAAAAAATGTATTTGGGGAAAATATGTTTGGAATGACATGTTTGATTATCTGCCAATATCACTGCATTTTTCAAAATGTTTTCATTAAAGGCAAGTTTTGCTTTGTACAGAACAATGGCTTGGATTCTAAGATGATTTAAGAATGTTTATGGAAGGAAACTTTCCCACCCATTCCTCCCCACAGCCTTCTGTGCCCTTTGAAAAAGCATTCCCAGAGATTCAGGCCCCTTCCTGAATCAAGTGGGGCTGCAGAGACAAAGGGAGACTAGTAATTTTCTCCCCACAAACTTACAGGATCCAAGCCAGCGGATGTTCATGGTAATGTTATGAAACAGCTAGGGAACTGAAGTGCAGGCAAAAAAAAAGTGTAGGAAACTAATTTGTCACAAAATTTTGAAAAATCTAGAATTAAATTAATTCTAGAATTAAATAATTGATGGGTTCATACACTGAAATAAACTATGATTTGTTATCTAAGCCAAAATTGTCTGGATTCATGAGCATGCTAGCAGTATAGAATGTATACTGTTAATGTTATTTTTTTAAATTTAACTCCGGAGACTTTAATATCAGGTGCATTAACCATTACTAGCCTTCTTATTCCAACTAAAATGATATCTAAAATGTTTAATAGAATAGTGACTCCTATTCTTATTTCTGAAATGTTATTAATGAAAACTCTTTAGGTTTCTCCTCTTTTTCCATTTGCCCGAAGAAGTTATAAATTCTTTTCAAACTTCACTGCAGCTGATACCAACTTGGAATATACCCAACTTAACAGGATTACCTATGAAAATAGTATTTGTAGAAGCCTATAATTGATATCATTACTAATCTATTTAAATAAATCGGTAAAGGGATATTTCCAGATTTTGCTAACCGTGTATCTAAAATGTAACACATTTAACCCCTGTAATCTCATGGATTGGCTGCTCTCTCCAATTTTTCATCATCACTGAACTATTTAACAAGTGTGACAGTAATGATGTCTCAGTGATCAGGGGAATCTTATTGGACATCCCATGCTACAGAACACCTTCCCTTCTTCTGTCCAGGATCAGAAATAGAAAACATATTCAAACTGTAGCTACAGCTGGCCAATTTCTCACCCTGTTACAGCTAACATACCAGGGCAAAAGAAACAAGTAACTTAAAGCCCCCAAGCTTCCCAAATAGAGTAAGTCTGTAACTGGATACTCCAGTTAGCATTTAATTTGTTATGAAACAATTCTAAAGCCTCATTGTTGTTGATGCTCCTTTTACTCATTCTCCAGTTTCTTGATTCTCAACCTCAGTGGCTTCTTCTGACCTCTTGCTACCACCCTGGCTTTTCCTGAGCAGTCTGCATTCCTGGTTTCTGACTCATTGTGTTTAAGCTATACAGGTAGTTCTCACTTAACAAACACTTGTTCAGCAACCGTTTGAAGTTATGAAGGTGCTGAATGAAGGGACTTACAAGAGGCCATCAAAGTTTCATCTATTGTAGTGTGCCCTGCATTCATCTGAACAAAATTCAGATTCACTTGCATTTATGAGCTTTTGGCTGCCTACCTGCTGTCAGCAGCTGCCCAGCCCTGGCCAGTGTCACATGCTACTACTCTACCAGCTGGGACCTTCTTTCACACACTGGCCAGATCCTTTTTCATGTGACAGCCAGGTTCTTTCACTGAAGGTACAGTGGGAAGGGCCAGGGCAGCTGCCAGTAGTGAATAGTGGGCAGCCAAAAAGGAAAAGATGGGGATGAGATAGGTGGATGGGCAGTCCTTTACCTTATGCTTAAATACTTAAGTATTCCATTATCACGTTGAGTATTCTTTATGTTAACATAGCTAATAAAATGTGTATTTTAAACAATTAAAAATATCTTAAACATATGTTTATATTTTTATGGAGATGAAGGATTAGTTTGATCTATCATAATACATAACAATATAATGGACCAGGTATAATCAAGACCAACATTTCAATACTTAAGACAGCTTTACCTTACACTTACCTGGAACTGCTGCCAATTAGCAGCATTTCACTTAATGACCATGTTGCTTAGTGACAGAGTTGCCAGTTCCAATCAGGGTTGTTAAATGAGTGAGGACTACCTGTATCGAGTCCACACTTATCTTCAGTTCCACAGACCACAATTCTGGTTTATCTTCAAACATTTCATAGCCCATAAGAACACAAAAGAGACATCTTGGCGTTTGATTCATTTTTTTTAATAATAAATTGTGCCAGCAGAAGCTTTCAAAAGGCCAATGATAAATAAATAACAGTTAAACTGAGTTCCTGAGGAAGAACCTACCACATAAAAGGATGACAGATAGATGTAAATATAAAAATGGCATTATATAAAAAGTAGTAATACTGAATCTTTCATAAACCACCACAACACAAGCACTGCATATCTCAGAACACTCCTTTCATACAAATGTAAACAAATACACAATCATTTTGCTTAGTTTACTCTGATGGATTTAAAGATGTTGTTTTAGATAGTATCTAGACCAGGGGTAGGCAACCTTGGCTCTTTTATGACTGGTGGACTTCAACTCCCAGAATTCCTGAGCCAGCCATGCTGGCTCAGGAATTCTGGGAGTTGAAGTCCACCAGTCATAAAAGAGCCAAGGTTGCCTACCCCTGATTTCTAGACAATGGGTAGGATATGATAGATTAAAATATTAAGAAATAACATATGGAATAACATAGGAAAAACTGAAGTGTTAGATTTAAAAACATAAAATAAGCAAACACACAGTGGAATATTGCCCTCAAGTGTTATTGCAATCAGTCATTTAAAATAGGACTGTTAAACTAATCTGAATTAAAGATTTGAAAGAAAAATCTATTTAGGTATATATAGAATATAAATGAAGATATTTATGGCTTAATTATCTTTAGTATTCCATTATCACTCTGAATATTCTTTATGTTAACATAGCTAATAAAATGTGTATTTTAAACAATTTAAAAAAAATATCTTAAACGTATGTTTGTATTTTGATAGAGATGAAGGATTAGTTTGATCTATCATAATACATAACAATATAATGGACCAGGTATAATCAAGACCAACCTTTCGATACTTCACTTAAGACAACTATGGCTGCCACCTAAATAGATTCTGTTCTGTATATACTTGGTTAAGATAAATCTCTCCACTTAAACAAGTCATAATCATTCACAGTTCCAAGCAGCCTTGGAAGTATCAGCATTGTTGCCTTCATGTGGTGTAGATAAATCATTATGTGATTGTACCATCTCTGATTTTCTTTATATGGATGACCTAGTGCTTACCTGCAGATTTTAACAAAATAAAACTACATGCTTTTATCATGTATGTGGTTTCAAGATCTTGAAATCATCACAGATAAATAAAAAAAAACATGCCCCAAATGTGTTAATATTCATATGGTCTCAGAGATGCTTAAATCAGATGCTGGAAACTCATTAAAACCCAACATTCTTCACTATAGACTATGCTAGGGAACTGATGGCATGGGAATTATAGTCCAGCAACATCTGAAGGAAAAAAAGTTCTTTACCCTTTCCTAAATCACTAAGGGAAGCTACCCACTTTGATTTTCCACCATAAAATGTAATCACAATAATGAATAATTGCATCTTAAGGAGGACTACAACCTGTTGATGAAGTATATGCCTTGTACATAAGAGTCCCATTTTCAATCTCCAGCATATCCAATAAGAGTCTCAGATAATAGGGCTTGGAAAACTTCTGTTTTAAAGAAACAGCTTGCTAGATTACCCTGCATTGCCTGGAGACAGTACACTATACCTAATCATCTGAATCAATAAATCAACTTTATATGTCTTAATACATTCCAGAAATTCATTGTCACTTAGCATTATAGCTTAGAAGAGTCCTATAAATTTTAAAAAGAATATAAGGCTCCTGATTCAATTTTAAGGCACAGAGAATTGAACATTCTCATTATATATTTCTGCATATAGATACTAAAAGATAATATTTATGAATACTATATGGCAACTTACAAACACACTGAATACTGTGCATTGTATTAGGTAGATGGGCCATAGATTTTGATCACAAAGTGATCTTGAAAGCTATGTTTTGATATTTATCCTTTTAATAGGAGGCTAAGTATCTTATGAAATTAGACAACTGATTAAACCAAACTTTCCTTCCCCCTATACACACCATCAATCCCTACGTGAATTAGAGTTTTGCCATTTGTCTTAGAGAACATATAATAGATAGCACACAATCATAATAGAAAAACCATCCACACAATACTTTATCAGCACACCTATTGAAGGTCTAAAGTTAAAGATCTTCAGTAAAAATAGATGCACAGGACCTGCCTGTGAATGGCAAGAGAAAGGTCGTTTCAAACAGAAAAACAAAATAACACAAGCCATGCAGCACTCTCCACACACCAATCATTGATATCACATCCTGACTGCCACTTGCTCAGACTACGATTATACTAAATTCCAACATATTTTTCAAAAGGGAAATAAAGCAGCTTCAACAATTGTGTCAGAATTTTGAAATGTGGAAAAATACACATAAAGATTAGGCTCTGAATACAAAAATGGCACTGGTAAATTTAGGACATTAGACGCAATACATTTTTTTCCTCTTACTAAATATTATTGCACAGACACTTTTAATAATATGTTCTTCAATCTTATGTATTTTCCTAAAATGTGACATAAGTGCGATGGATCCAATTCTTAACAAATGAGAAAAGAAGAACAGCAGCATGATTTGTCAAAGTTAATTCCTATAATTTAGTAGGAAAAAAAACCCTGCTATAAACAAAAGTAAGTGCTCTTTGCTCACTTAAAATAAAAAAAATAGCACAATGCCGTAGAAGCATGTAAATGCAACAGCAGATAAGAAGAAGTTAGTTAAGAATGTAACACACCAGGCCTTAGAAACTAGACTGAAAATCTGGATTTCAAGTGCACTCATCAACAAAGCTATTTACAGTTCTATATGGCCTAAAATCTGAAACAGCTAGCATTTAGAACCTTCTTTTCAAGTCTTTCTTTCCCTAGACTTGCACGATCCTGAACTGGAACAGATCCCAACTAAGAACTATATAAGGAAGACCCTAAATTTATGAATAAAGTTTTTTTTAGGATTCTATACAGTCATTTACACATATACAGGTTGACAGGCTCCATTCTGATCCAGCCCATCTTTGTTTTCTATATCGGGATTCTTGGACTGGCTTATATCTAGCCCAGAAGGCTTTGGATATCTGAATGGGTAACCATTGTCATCAAAAAACCTTCGGAAAGTGAACTCATAGAAGGCATGTTCAGTATGTTTGCCATTAGATGAGGCCTGAGGGTCCCATGCCCTGGCACTGTCTTCACTGGTGTCATCCCAAGGCCCATCTTCCTCAACTGGATCAAAATTGGAAGTGTCCATTGGATGGCTTATCTTTGGGACATAAGGAGCTGGCTGTCTGCGGATGTCAGTGGAGAAGTCCATGGAGTCAAAGAAAGTGTGAGCCTTGATATCATCTGCTCCGTTTCTTCCAAGTCTCTCTTCAGCGGAGCAACAGAGTTTTGTGATAAGATCGCTAGCTTCAGGGCTGAGCTTGATCTGAGAGGGAATGTGTAGAGTATTCTCCCAGTTTATCACCTAAAAAACCAGAAATATATAGTTAACGTTGAATATCAATCTGCATGAAGTGCAAAACATCCACATGCAAAATAACACTGCCACCGCATCACAGTTGTATAACTGTACTCAATGACAATTCTGCCTTTTGCTTTATTTTGTATGTATCGTTTCACTTACAAAGAGAGCAAATTAAATAGGTAACCAGATCACGGCAAAAAGAATCTTATTCCATAAAGGGATTCTGGGAAGCAATTTAATTGCATATTTAGCAGAGTCCCCAGCTGACTCACTTCTTTTTATCATAATCATGTTGAAGTCTTGTAGTCTCTGAACCAAGGAGAATAGTAAATATTTAGTAAACTACAACTACCACTGTTGCAAAGTGACCCATCTCAGTGCTGAACATACCCTACTAAATAATCAGAAGGAACTAAAAGAATTTATAATTAATGCACAGATAATTCTAATAATCCCCACACAACTAAAAAAATCCTTAAATTGCTTTACATTCTACATAAAGAGACCACTTTAAGTGATATGCCTATCTAAACAAATCATATCCCAACAAATAAGATGATCCAGTTCTAGAGGGACAAAGACGGGGATGTAATATAGTGGTTTAGCACCCTGTCTATGTATTATATATACAATGTAAAAATCAAAAGAGTTTGATTGCCAATATAGATATATATTAACTCACATATGAAGCTATTTTAATTAAGTATTCAATAACAGTAAATCCTATTTAGAGTTAACAGATATATGTGTTTGTGTGAAAAAAAAGGACAGTTTTAACTTTCTCCCTGGACAGCACAATTATATAATAATCAATTGGAAAGAATATATGTAGGTCAAAGTTAAACTGTGGAGTCCTTGGTGCTCTCTGAGCTTGGTTGTTTGCTTGCTGATGTTTCATTATCCAACTAGAAAACATCTTCAGTGCTATTATGTTTGCTTCCTGTTTATATACAGTAGCTTGCCCTGCCAGTGTTGGTGGGATGCAGTTTTTTCATTAGTGGTACCTTGATTGGGGTATTATTTTCTTTTTCTTGCCTGGTGTTAATCCCTATTTATCTGAATATTGGCTGCTAGGGAGTTGTATTCTGGTCTTTTTGCTTCCTTTTTAGCTTTTTATTGTCTGCTTTGAATGGTGTGTAAATTTGGTTTATATCTATGAATCTACTGATGGCTGATTTGTCTGAATGCCAAGCTTTCAGGAATTCCATTGCAGTTTTGGATTTAGCTTGGTCTGGGATACTCAGAGTTTCCAGGTTGAAGCCATAGTTGAGTCTGTGTGTGTACTGAGAGATTAAGGAGTTTTCATTGTGTCTTCTGACTGCTAACTGGTGTTCATGGATACATTCTTCTAGTCTTCTGTCTATCTGACCTACATGGTGGTTGTTACAATCCTTACATTTTATGTTGTAGATGACCCCTATTTTTTTTTTCTTGGGCTACTGGTCTTTTAATATACTTGATTTACTTTGGAGGGCTTTATTTGGTTTGTGTCCTACGATAATGACATGATCTATTGGTTGTTTCTGAGATGATTTTAATGTATGGTAGTGTTGTCCTTTGCGAGCGAGCACACACATTAAATATAAATAAATGTAACAATCAGTGAATATACCTTTAGCTGAGTTTCTGTAGGAGTAGATGCCAAAAATGGAGGCTGCCCCACTAACATCTCAAAAAGAATTACACCAACACTCCACCAATCACAAAGCTGAGTATATCCTGAAAGGTAAGCAGAAAAAATATATGGTATTTGTTTTCATTGTTTCGTGCTAGGTTTAAAGATCATGATCATCACCATCACCCCCATAATGCAGGGGTCCCCAAACCCCAGGCCGCAGCCTACTAATGGACCTGGGCTACAGAAGCGGTGGGTGAGTATGCATGTATCCCCACTTGCGCAAGCAGTGGGCGAGCATGTGTGCCCACACTCCATTTGCGCAAGTGGTGTGTGTACGTCCCCGCTGCTCACGCAAATGGAGCTGCGCGTACACACACACTTGTTGACTGCTTGTGCGGAACCATCCCCTCCCCTCCCGCCTATCCGCAAAGCTAGAAAGGTTGGGGAACTCTGCAATAATGTATATCCCATTATATGCAGGCTTCTTAAAGCTTTTAATGTAAAAACTGAAATAACTGAAATGGTTCATTTAGAACCCACTAAGGAAAGCAAAATGTGCATTCAAGAATATTCAGCTCATTTTATTCACTGAACTTGTAAAGCTAAGAAAACATGTAAAGTATTGTATTCTTCATAAAATTTCATCTATCCTGAATGTTAAGTCATCTGTTTCAACCAATATTTGTTGTAAAAAATGGTTCTGCCCAAGTCTGTTTTATATATCAGTGACATGGAAATTGTCTATATCTGAAAATCAGTCACGGATTTACTGTAATTCTATCTTTATTATAATAAAAGCCGAACATCTTACAGGTTTAAGAATTTATCTAGACATAGACAGCATATTCATATTTTCACAAGGTAAATAACAGTTTAATAAATAAATTGACAATTGGAGTTAAGATTATATTAAATAGCACAAAAGACAAAAACAAAGCTCAAAGTGTCAGTGTCTTTCGAATATACTGTATATATAAAACAAAGATAAAAATCATCTACCTTTACGTAGAAGAACCTCTGGCGCAATATAATTGGGCGTGCCAACTAAGGAATGGGCTAAGCATCTCTGATGTTGCTTTTTAGCTCTCTGCTCCAAGGTCTTTAACCTGTCTCCACATCTACAATTAGACACATCATCCCAGAGATCACTTGGCTCCATGCTATCCTGCCTGATGTGACTCCCTTTCAAAAGAAGAAAAACAAAACCAAAAAAAGCAGATTATAATCAAAGATCCATACAAACATTCCCAAGTTAAAAAACAAAAGCTGACTTTATTCAAAGTGAATTGCAATACAATATTCTAGATATGAAGAATATAATTCATTTTTGTTGCAATTTATTTTAACATTTTTCTGTGGCTAATTTATTAAAAAGAGCGTTCCACAAATGTTAGGAGCCATAAGAAATCTCAGCTTTTCAGCCTTTTATTGAAAATAAGCTCTGGGACATCAAGTATGTCCAGAAACAGTGACTTATGTTAAAGGCAAAGTACACCTACGGTTTGAACTTACGGTTGAAATTTAGCAACAATTTTAGTGATCGCTACTGCTATTTTTGTATGGCAGTTATATAATAGTATATTTTATGTAATTTTATACTGCATTTTTAAAAAGTGTTATTAATAATTATAAGTCTATATATTTTATTACTGAGTTTTGTGGCTCAAAGGCCGGAGTCATTTTGCAGAGGGAGATAGATGGCATATAATTTTAATAAATAAATAAAGATTTGATTTGAACACCTTGCTTCTCTTATTTCTATTCAGAATACTGCTTCTAAAATAAAAAAATATAAATATCTAACAGCTTAGTTCCCTTGTTCCTTAATCAATATTCAGGTAGTCAATTTACAACCACAATTGAGCCAAAATGTTCATTGCTAAGCAAGTTAAGTAAATGTTGCCCCATTTTACAACCTTTCTTGCCACAGTTCTTAAGTGAATCACTGCAGTTGTTAAATTGGTAACATGGTTGTTAAGTGAATCTGGCTTCCCCATTGACTGTGCTTGTCAGAAGGTCGCAAAAAGTGATCCCGTGATCTCAGCACACTGCAACCCTCAACATGCCAGTTGCCAAGGATCCAAATTCTGATCTCGTGACAAACAGGCATAAGTGTAAAAAATGGTCATAAGTCACTTTTTTTCAGTGCTGCTGTAACTTCAAATGGTCACTAAACGAATGGTTATAAGTTGAGGACTACCCATACTGATTTTGTGCCTGTTCCTAGCCCAATATAAATGTTTTATTCTTGTCTTTAAATTCCTGCTTAGTCTGCCTTCCACCCTCTTTTTCCTCTACTCTTCAATCTTAGCAAAACCTTGCCAAAAGTTCCCTGCTTCTTCAAGGCATTTTCCTTGCTATTGCTACTTGAAATTGCTTCCCAAAACACCACAAGGTATTGTCTTTCTTATGTCTTTTGAGATCTTTTTACGTGGTTCTTTTTAAAATATTGATACAATATTTTCAATGTTTTGCAAACCAGTCAAAGAATTTACTTAACAAGTGAGATATACATTCTTACAATAAATAAACCCTAATTTCTACTGTATTTCTGAATATTCTTCAGGAATGTTTTTTTCTAAACAGCTGTGTCATATATTCTTCTACTTCAACCTTCCCCAATCTGGCAGTCTCCATCGGAATTCAGACCATAACTCTAAGAATTCTCAGCTAGCTTTGCCTTCCAAGGAAGATGTCAAATTAAAGAGAGTCGCTGCGTTGCACCTCAGCCTATCCAAGGATCAATAAAAAAAAGACATAATACTTCTACTATAAAACCCTGCACCCAATCCCTCGTCTTTTTCGTGCGAAACAATTAGATTGTAAATTTGCAAAACAGAAATATGGTTCTTATACTCTGCAGTGTTACATTTTAGTAACCAAAATGTCAAAGCCTAGCATTATTAGTTATTCCTTTTTAAAAACATATAAGCACCCTACCTTTCTGATAGTATTTTGAGTTATGTGTCCACCTGAATCCAGTGCAGAGGCCAAAGTCAGTCAGTTTGATGTGTCCATCAAGATCAATCAGGATATTATCAGGTTTGATGTCCCTGTGGATAAATCCCATTTTGTGGACACTTTCTATGGCTAAAGTTAGTTCAGCAATGTAAAACTGAGCTAGCTTTTCTGGGAAGACTTCCATTCGGATCAACAGGCTCATCATGTCTCCTCCTGGGATGTAGTCCATCACAAAGTACAGGTTGTCCTTATCTTGGAAGGAGTAGTAGAGCTTGACCACCCATTCATTGTCTGCTTCTGCAAGAATATCCCTTTCTGCTTTGACATGAGCCACTTGGTTACGGTTAAGCACGTCTTTCTTCCTCAATGTTTTCATAGCATACAGAGCATGAGTATCCACTTTGCAAGCAAGGCAGACTTCACCAAAAGCACCAATGCCCAGAGTCTTGATTTTTACAAACATTGATTTATCCATTTTAGCTCTTTTAAGCCTGTTATAGTTTGATTCTTTTTGGTAGAGAATTTTTCTCATCTGCTCTTGCTCTGCTTCACAAAGACCAGCCTTAATCAAAATCAGAAGATGGAGAAGAGAGGGGGGGAAAGAAGCAAAATAATCAGTATCATTGCAACAATTATTAGAAACTTACACAAGTATGTCAGTTGTGTTATAATTCTAAATTACAGCCAATCATCTTTTTGTCCCATTCTCAGGTCCTAAGATAGTTTTCCCCTAATTTGGAGGACAGCAGGTTGGGAATGGAGGCTCTAAATATTTAAATACAGCACAGATAGATTATGTTCTGGTTTACTGCCTTTATCTGCAGATAATCAAACTTTTTAAAAGTAGACACAGGCTTTTTCTGCATCTGCCTACACAGCCCAAAGTCTGCAGAAAAAGACCTTCACATGGATAACATTAGATAGCGGGTCCCATCCCCTAAGGAGATGCACCTGGTGGGAAGAAGGGCCTTATCCGTGGTGACTCCCTCTCTCTGGAACATCATTCCCCCAGAGATTAGACTGGCCCCCACTCTAACACTTTTCTGGAAGGAGCCAAAGACCTGGTTCTGCCAGCGGGCCTGGGGAACCCAGAGCAGAATAGAGCCCATTAAATGGCTAGTTTGAATGTGTGTTGTCGCTGGGATAGAGGGGTGGGGGGGGGGTTATTATTTTATTATTTTTCTTCTTGTTATTTTTTCTTCTTTTTATAGGGTGTTTTTATATCTGTGTAAGCCACCTTGAGTCGCCATGAGCGAGTAGGCAGCAATATACATTTTCTAAATAAATAAAAATAAATATCAAGGGAGGAGTATATTTAGCACAATGAGTTTTTCCCAATGTGTTCAGAATCATATTCATTTCATGACACTGTTGACAAGACATAAAAAATGGTTGGATTAAATATATATAATTTTGAGAATTTACTGTTTAAAGTCATATATATAAGAGAACCAGTTTGGTGTAGTGGTTAGAGCAGTGGTGGCGAACCTATGGCACGGGTGCCAGAGGCGGCACTCAGAGCCCTCTCTGTGGGCACGCGCGCCGTCGCCCCAGTCCTAGGCCTTCAGCTGGGTTTTATAAAACCTTTTCGCTTTAGGCCTCCGCCGCCGTGTGCAAAAAAAAAAAAAAGGTTCAATCAGTCAATTTCAACTTCTCGCGGGGAAAAAAAACGATCTTGCAAAGTTGGAATTGATTGATTGAACTTTTTCCACCCAGTCTGCCGTTACCACCGCAGCCACGCCCACCCAATGGGCCACACCCACCCGACACTCGACGATGCATAAGTGGGTTTTGGGTTGCAGTTTGGGCACTCAGTCTCTAAAAGGTTCGCCATCACTGGGTTAGAGCATCAGGCTAGAAACCAGGAGACTGTGAGTTCTGGTTCCGCCTTGGGCACAAAGCCAGCTGGGTGACCTTGGTCTAGTCACCCTTTAGAAACAGACAATGGCAAACCAGTTCCACAATCTTGCCAAGAAAATGACAGGGACTTGTCCAGGCTGTCACCAGAGTAGCACTTAACCATGGCCGGAGGAAAACTTTATATCTAGTATGTATTCACACGTTAAAGGAACAGAAAAATGATGTCTTTTGGGTTTTAGATGAAATGATGCTGTATGTAGAAAAGAGAAAGAACTATAAACTTACTTTGCTTTAGATACAGCACTGTTATATGTGATTTATGTGTACCTGGAAGGTCCTAACATAACAAGTTTTACAAAATCAAATACAGACGCCCGCAAAAATAAATCACCTTGGCCATTTCCTGCTCTAGCTGCAGCCGACGATTCATTTTCTGCTGATAGGTCTTTATAACATTTTCCACATGCTGCTCCATGTAGAATTTAAAGGCAAACGGTGAGTAGCTCTTGATTCGGGACTCTCTCTTCTCTTCATCTTTGCCATTCTTCCGCACTGGCACTGGGGAGGTCTGTATTTGCTTTTTATCCTTGCCCACTTTTTCTGCTTTAGCTGTCTTGGTTTTTTCATTCCTTTCTCCGTTTTCCTCCGTTTTGTTGCTTGATGAGCTTGGGACTCCCCGAATGGTTTGTTCCATTCCTGGACGTAAACAGTTAATATCAAACTGTTCTGAACTATTGGGTAGCAGCAAATGTTTGGGATATGGTGGTGGAGGACACCTGAGTTCCTGACTGTTATAATCAACATCTAACTGATAGGCATTTGCTCCTCCAACAGGAAGGGGGTGTTGTTCCATCATTCCTAAGCTCTCTAATGCTGAGGACTGTGCAGGTAACCACGCAGGATGTGCAGGGCCTACAGCTGTCTGAGGTTCAGGCCTCATCACTCTTGTGCTCTTCACTGGTTGGAGAATATGAGTAGCTGTGACAGCCGTGATGGTATTTGGAGAAGGAATGGAGGCCTCAGTTTTGCCTGAAGCAGTTTGCCTCATAGGTACGGGCATTTGTGGCTGGTGGTTATTAAAAGAATTGGTTCTACTGAGGACACAGGCATCTGGCCTGAAAGGTACATGTTGCCGTGGAGATGCTTCCAATGCTTGGCTTTGTAGTGAATCACGACGGGATGAAGAGGAGGAAGAGGAGGAAGAGGTTGCTTGCCACTGCTGAATCTGAGAGTTATTCAGATCATACAGGTCCATATTCAGGCTATTTCTAGATGGGGTTAAAAGACCCTGGGGTGGGCTGTCTGAAAATTCATTACTAAATGGAGCACCTCTAGTGATTACATGAATTGGATGAGAACTTGGGATTGGCTGTTTGTGATGGGAATGTGGCATATACAGACCAGCCGGTGCCTGCTGGAACCCATGGCCAGAATTGTTAGGTGCAACAGCTGCTTTGTTAGGAAGACTTGGATACACGCCTTCTTGCTGCATTTTATTTTGAAAAGAATGGCTCCGCTGAATTCCATATCCAAGACCCTCACTCTGCACCATCACGGGCTGTCTGCCATAATGTGGACTATTTGAGCCATGGCTACTCTGCAACTGTAAAGCTTGGTTACTATGACCAGCCACTGGATAGCTGATGACTGAGGAATCCATGTTAGTAGGGTAGGCTTTCTGCTGAAGACTGCCAGGAGTGTTGTGGGAGCTTAAGCATGGTGGCCTTTGTACAGGAGCATTCATGGTCGCAGACTGAGAAGCAGAAAGTAAGTAGTCCATATATGGCCTGGGAACATCACTGAGCACATTAGCAGATTCAGCACCAAAGCCAGTGCCTTCATAGGCTGGGTTGGTTATCTGGTGATAAGGTGAAAAAGATTCAGTGGATCCTTCAAAACTTGGCCTTCGGCTTACACTGCTTGGCATTATACTTTTTCCTGTGGAGAATAATACAATGGATGGATTAACATCAGAAAGACAGATATACGAATAAATGCTGTTCTTTCTTTCAAACATACTGGGGGGTGGGGAGGAAGGGGGGAGGGAAGGAGGGGGGGAGGGAGGAGGGGGGGAGGGAGGGAGGGAGGAAAAGAGTGTTGTGTAACCATGCCAGATTTAAATCTGCTTCTCAGTCTGCTTCCCAGTCAAGTTTACTTTTCATTGTGCATGAAATCAATTTTGGAGAAAGTAAAATGTTCTTGAAGTTTCTTTATAAGCACATTTGTATTGCTGTACATTGAAAAGAATGGGGAAAGAAAAACAGTGAAGTGCATAGGCTATGTTATTCTTTTTCTTTTTGCACTGAAAACAGCACGGGATTCTTACATCTAGTTTTTCCTTGTAAGTTCTATCTCAAATCTTTTAACACTAAATGCAATGGAGTTTCTGCAAGAATTCCACTCAGTTACATAAGAGATTATCATATGATCCAGTCACGGAACTTTATGTAGAGATTTCCATAGGACCACAATCTCTCTTCTCTCTTATACTGTGGAGCTATATTTAGCAAACTTAGAAGAGCTGAAATCTTAATCTTGTATACACACAGAGGGAGATCCACCTTGAAATAGTTGAGAAACACATGTAGAAGACTAAACAAACTTGCTTACCTGAAGAAGTCTGTTTAATTACACGGACTATTTGTTCATTTCTAGGGTCTAAGTATCCCATCTTGCTAATATATTCCAAAGCTGCTTCAATGCTTCTACTCCCAGTCTGTTTGAGAGCTCTGATAGCCATCTCCTAGACAAAATTAAACACATACACAAGAGATCTGTAAATGATCTGGAAATATTTAATATAAGTAAAATGAAATGATGCATTTTATTGATGTAATATATCTGAATATATCATGCCTTTAAAGTAAAAAATGCAAGTAACATTTATTTCTTGTATCCTGCCTTTCCTCCAGCAGCTCAAAACCATAGAGATTGCCCTCCTTCAGATTTTCCAACAACTATTGTATGAGGCAAGTTGGGCTTAGAGTAATCCAAAGTCCTCCAATGAACTTCTGTGATTGAGAGAAGACCCAATCCTGGGTCTCCCTGGACTTAATCCAGCATCTGAACCACTACACTCTATATACAGACTTCACAGAAAATTTTATCTTAAAAGAGGCATTCCTTCCTGCACCATCTTTTTATAAACATTGGTAGCAGAAGTAACTCCCATTCCATTTTAAAAAACAACCACTGTTGTCTGGTTGTTGTAAGGTTTTTGTTCAGTTTCAAGCTTCAACATGTACAACCCAATTAACTGACTATTCAACTAAAAGGTAAATCAATGAGATATTTTGAAATGTCTGGAAACTCACATATTTTATCACTTAGGTGTAGGACAAAGCTTCCTAGAACTAGTTGGCTGAGAATACTCACCACATTATGAAGCCTAGCAACTCAAGACACAAACTCAAATGAACTATGTTTTGGCATGTAGCTAGAATGCTCCAAATATTTTAAAAAATATTCAGTTCTGCAATAACACCCTGCAGCAGCTCTTCTTACAATATGCCACAGATAGCATGCTTCTGAGACTTTATATTCTTTTATATTCTTTATATTTTATATCTTTATATTCTTTTAAAATAGAGAAACAAAATAGGTGGGGGAATACAGGGTGGCCAAAAGAACAGAGATGGGGAGAGACAGGTGGGAGGGAGAGTTGAAATGCATGCTGTTGTCATAAATGCAAGTAGGCTGGCCAAGTGGCCAAATTATGATCACATGACCAAGTTATGCAGTGGCCATAACTTCAGGGACCAATTGTAACTACCAGTCATTCACTGCCATCATAACTTCGAATACTGGCTGAATGAATGGTTATTAAGCAGTAACCACCCCCACTTGGAGAAAATAAATATTGTTTAATAGCCAGCAGTTATTTCCATGTACTCTTTACTTAAATACTATTTAATCAAGGCTGGAATAGCAGTGGAGAGCTTCCCCTGTTTTAGCCTCTGTGTTGGCTTACTTCCCCACTCACATTGGCAGAGGATAGGGCTCCAGTTGTTTTATAAGACTGCCCAGCAACATTTTTCATTGAGAGGGGAAAAAAGGAGCCGGTTGCCAGAGTATATTTATAATCATAAGTAAAGATTGTGAAAGAAGTTATGGAAAGATTCCTCCTCTTCTCAAAAACAGACAAGAATCCTTTCCAACTTGGTATGTCTGAAGAAGACAACAGGCAGTTCAAGATGTGGACAGAAGAAAACTGCTAAGAGTCCCATACTTAATACAAATATAAACAATGTGCTTTTCCATTCACAAGAAGGACGGGTGATAGATGCCGGAAGGAGATCCAGAGTTCTTCAAGGGAGAGGCAGAAGAAAGGGCTTCTTCAAAAGAAATGAGAATTAGCCTTTTAAGGAAAGTTCATTGTGATTATTCATGCTGTTAAGTCTCTTGCCCACTGGAAGCTCAAGGAAGACAATATTATTTCCCAGAACACATGGTAATTTCTATTTCTGGGCAATTTATTAAGGTTTTATAGTAGTATACTCAGGGGCCCTGCTTCTGCAGGATATATCCATGATTACATTTTAAAAATTAGACCTGTTACATACATTAAGGCAATAAAAAGACAAATATGGAAAAATACTGTACAAAAACACATATGGGAAAATTGGATCAACTTCATTACAATAGACCTCCATTGAGCACAAGGTAGTGGCTGAAGGGATTTATTTAGCTAGTTGGGTATGGGCCAACAGCTATTCAGTTCTATAAATACTCTGCCAGTCCTAGGAGACACAATCCTGAGTAGGTAAATGAAACTGAACCTTTATATGGAGTTTAAAAGAAAAACCTGAGGGTGAGTAAGAAATTAGAGGAGCATTGATGGAGCACAGTTCTCAGGACATGAGGGGGAGACTAAGAGAGCACATACCTCCATCTAAGTGATAAGTTATTATAATAAGAGGTTAGGCAGACAGGTGATTTTAGCAATAGTGCATGGAAGGAAGATAGCTAGCAGAGATATGGACCTATCCCTTAGTGCAGAGAATACTTTGCAAATAATCTGAATGAATTGCTTCAAACTTCATGCGAACTTCACACCTATTTCTCATTAAAGTAGCCATTTTGTTCATGCTTCTATACAAGCCTGCAAAAAAAAAAGTATGGCTCCTTTAATGAGTCAACACATTAAAGCAGCTGCCTCATTTTCATAGGTCAGCTAGAAAAAGATGAGGCTATATAGCAGAAGATGGTTGCATTTGTATGGAATCTTGAATACTTTTTTGACCTTATATAAGCATGCTTGGACTTATTATCTAGAATACACTTGGATAGTGTTTTCTGGATTGATTTCTTTCTTAGGAAAACTGATGTGGAGAAATGGAAATATTCAGAGGCTGAGGGTAAGGCCTGCAGGGATAAGACAATGTCATTTCATTAGCAGGGTAACAATTCCTCTGCTGTTATGAAGGTTTTTGGCTTTTTTGAATGAAAACTATCATTCCAAAGGGGGAAAAATATTAGAAGTTCTCCATTCCTTGGTGATGAACAGATACTCTCTTTTGTCAAGGATATGCTTCTGAGATTTCATAGCAATTTGGCAATTTGACAGAGAAAAGATTTGTAAAAGTCATGCTGTATGATGGAGCAAAACTACATATTTCACTTCAGCTTGGTAAATAGTTCTGCAGCTGATTCAGCAGTCATGATGCACATTGATGTAAATAATGTGCGATCCATGTAATTGTGATTTTTTTTTTTTTAGAAAGTGAGATTCTGGAAGCCAAGTACAGGTTTCTAAATAGGAAGTTGAGAGGGCCTAGCTATATTTAACTGAAATGTTACATAGCTCATATGCAGAATCAGCTACTCGGACAGACCTGAGGAGTGTGAAGGAATGCATGGGCAGAATCAAATTTGATAGTCACTGTGGAACTAAGACTTGTTTAAAAAGAAGGTAACATTTTAAAACAGGTCCCAGCCCCAGCCCCAGCCAAGAAAATGAAATGAGCTGGAGAACATCAATCATCTCTGCAGAATTCAGGTAATATGTTTGATTATTAAAAAGTAGGACATAAGCACACTATAAAGCACAGAAATCAAAGAAGCCGAGTGCTCACACAAGACAACACATACCCCAGAGATATTTGCATAAAGGCATCCTGTCTAAGTGTTCAGAAGTGAATGCTAAAAGTCTTTGAGTCAAAATTGTGTGTGTTTGTGTGTATTGGGGGAAACGGGTATTTGGGAGACCAGAGCCATAGGGCTAAAAAGAAATTTAGTGGTACGAAGACAAATAGGGGCATATAGTCATCTCAGCATAAAAGTCTATGGGAAATGCTGTCACTTTGCACTTCAGAAAGAAGGTACAATGTCATATAAACTAGAAATTATAGAAGGGCAGATTCCTATATAAGAGCAGTATAACTAAGACATGTCCCCAAAGTAATTTAGTAGTCAGCCTATATTATTCTAGTGCAAATATCCATATCTGAACTGATAATTTAAAGAGAGAAATCTGAGGAAAGATTGTGCTGACAAGATATGTTTTAAATTGAACTGGCAAATGAAAAACAAATAATTCCTCTGGTTCAGATGGAATCCATCCAAGAGATTTTAAAGTACTAAAACATAAACATGCTGATCCCTTAGCAAACATATGTGACATGACCTTCAGCACCGGGCAGTGGTTCATTTTTATACAGGAACCAAGAAAGATCCAGGAAACATCTGTTCTGGGTAAATTGGTGCTAAGTGTTATTAGAGTTAAAATGATCGGGTTTATAGGAAGACAAAGCTTGTTAAGGAATCATCAACATGGTTGTCTCTCTGACCTTTTTGAATTTTCTGAGGGCGTCAACAAGCATGTGAATGAAATAATCTGGTAGACAATGGCTGCCTGAACTCATAAAAAGGCTTTTTGAAAAGGTTTCTGAGAAAATACAGCAAACACATAAGAGAAGAGCTCCTCTTAAATCAGTAATTAACTAAAGAACAGAAAATAGAGAGGAATAATCAATCAATAATTTATATTGATTGATTATTCCTTATAAGGGAACAAAACAGACCCAGGAAACTAAAGACCAATCAGTTTAACATCAATACCTGAGAAGATCCTAGAAAAGATAAATCAAAAAACAGATCTGCGAACAACTAGAAGCAAACAAATTTATAACCAGTAGCCAGCACGAGTTTGTTAAAAACAGATCTTGCCAAACCAATCTTATTTCATTCTTCGATAAAGTGACTAAACTAGTAAATCAGCGAAATGCTGTGGACGTAGTATACTTAGATTTCAGTAAGGCATTTGATAAAGTGGACAACAACCTACTCCTTGGTAAGCTAGAAAAAGGTGAAATAGATAACATCACCACCAGATGGATCTGTAGCTGGCTGGCAAACTCAACGAGTAGTCCTCAATGGCACCATATCCACATGGAGAGAAGTAAGCAGCGGGGTTACCACAAGGTTCTGTCTTAGGCCCAGTACTCTTCAATATCTTCATAAATGACTTAGATCAGGGAATTGAAGTGGAACTCATCAAATTTGCAGATGACACCAAACTGATAGGAGTAGCCAACATCCCAGAAGACAAACTCAGGATCCAAAAATATCATGACAAACTTGAACAATGGGCCCTATCCAACAAAATAAGTTTCAATGTGGAGAAAAGCAAAGTATTACATTTAGGCAGGAAAAATCAAAGGCACAAGTACAGATTGGGCAAGACCTGGCTCAAAAACAGTAACTGTGAGAGGGACCTTGGAGTCCTAGTGGACGATCACTTGACTATGAGCCAGCAGTGTGCAGCAGCAACCAAAAAAGCTAATACAATCCTGGGTTGTATAAACAGAGGCATAGAATCAAGATCATGCGAAGTATTAGTACCGCTTTATAAAACCCTAATAAGACCACACCTGGAATACTGCAGCCAATTTTGATCACCCTATCACAAAATAGATGTTGAGAGTTTGGAAAAAATTCAGAGAAGAGCAACTAAGATGATCAAAGGCCTGGAGATTAAAACATATGAAGAATGGCTGCAGGACTTGGGTTTGGCTAGTCTAAAGAAAAGAAGAAATAGGGGTGACATGATAGCAGTGTTCCAGTATTTGAGGGGCTGCCACAAAGAAGAGGGGGTCGCGTTATTCACCAAAGCACCAAAGGGTAGCACAAGAAACAATGGTTGAAAACTGATCAAAGAGAGAAGCAACCTGGAATTAAGGAGAAACTTCCTGACAGTGAGGACAATTAACCAGTGGAACAGCTTGCCTCCAGAAATCGTGGGTGCTCCATTACTGGAGATTTTTAAGAAGAGACTAGAGTGTCTAGACAGTCACTTGTCCGAGATGGTATAGGTTCTCTTGCTTGAGCAGGGGGCTGGAGTAGAAGACCTCCAAGGTCCCTTCCAGCTAGAGAATTTAAACAGTGAGAACTTTCCAGCGTACATATTGGGGCCATGCTTTTGAACGTATTCTACAGTCGTTAACCTAGGATTAGCAAGGGAATTAGCTGATTTTGCTAGTATTATATCCAATTATTTAGGGAAATTCATACAAATATGAAAACCCCAAAAGGAATTCTGTATACAAGCTGATGGAAATCTGAGTTGCACTTGGCAATGATTGGTCTGAAAAGTAGTGTTGGGCTTAATAAAATAAAAATTAGGGATCATTAGGAAATGAGATGAAAACTGGTAGTTTTAATAAGATGCCATGATTTAGATCAGTGATGCATTCATTCATGGAATAGTTTTTTTTTGTAACTGTCCTTCAAAAATGATGAAACAAACAGTTAAATTGATCAAGGGACCTACTGTATGAGGATCTTTCTTTGTTTAGCTTCAGAATTAGTAAATTGGGAGGGGAGATGTGATAGTTCAGAAATGTGAATAGTTCAGAAAGGAAGATTTTCTCTCTCACAGTACTGAAGTCATCCAATAAACCTGAAATCTTGTCAAATTAGGAAATGTAAAAGAAAACTCTTTGCAAAGGTCCAATCTAAAAATAAATAATTACTATAAGAAGTAATGATGGATTTCAGTTGATTGTGCCTACATATTTTCTGATATTCAGAGGCAGTATGTCTCATGGTATCATTTGCTGGGACAGAAGTCGGAGAGCGTTATTCATTCATATCCTGCATCTTTCTGGCCTCTATGGGAACTAATTGCTATACAGGTAGCCCTCGAATTACAACAGTTCATTTAGTGACCGTCTGAAGTTACAACAGCACTGAAAAAAGTGACTTATGACCATTGTATTATCCCCATGGTCATGTGATCAAAATTCAGACACTTAGCAACTGACTCATATTTATGATGGTGGCCATGTCCCAGGGTCATGTGATCATCTTTTGCGACCTTCTGACAAGCAAAGTCATGTTACTAACTTAACAACTGCTTTGATTCACGTAACAACTGTGGCTAAGAAAGGTCATTAAATGAGGCAAAACTCAACGCTTAGCAATGGAAATTTTGGGCTCAGTTGTGGTCGTAAGTCGAGGACTACCTGTATGAGATAAGCAAAATTCTTTTGTTATGCCATCCTTATCTTTTAAAACTAGAGCAATTTGCTAGTAACCTATGAATAATACTTAACCATTTTGGCTTTTTTTTTTTTGCTGTTTAGTCCTTATTGCCACGCCTGTTTGACCATAAGATACAACTTAATTGGCACTTTCACCTGGAAGTAATGATCATCCTCAATGACTATAATTTCTAAATTTGGATGGACTGCACATTTCTCAAATTCAGGGCTATTAGCCAAGACCTTGAGGCGAACAGGGCAAAAATTGTTCTTTGCCAACTTGACTAGAATGGCAGGTTCATCAGAGCTGATGGCAGATGATCTGCCAAGTCCTTCAATGGGCTGAAAAACTTGACAAAGAGTTTCCATTTCAGAATTCACTTCTTCAGGATGAAAAATTGGGTTTTTACTCTTCCTAATGATGCTCAGGCTTTGATGTGCCCCTTTTAGCAGCAAAAGATTCAAAACATTTGTGCATGTTTCTGCTACCCAAATGTAATGGTTAAATGATAAATTAACTAAGAATAGCAATCACTACAGGGCATACCAGAAAATACAGCTGGGATAAAAAAAATAAAACCAATGAGATTTTCATTTAAACCATTCTACATGCTGTGAAGAACTTTCCAAGTGACCTTCAGTCAGACAACCAAAGGTCAGAACTCTGCAAACTGTTAAAACCTGAGAGATAAATGTGTCTGTTATTTAGCATTATCTCTGCTAATCCTAGTACCAATATCCATTTCAAAAAATAAACAGTACAAACCCTTAATAATAAGCAAAATAAAGAAGTATGGATGTAAATCTCTATAACAATGTAACTGGACATCATGGACTGGGGTAGGCCATTTTTATATTTTCAGTGGCATTTTACACATTTGCAGGAAACTCAGTATAGCTTTAGACAACTACATGTATTTAACTGGATTATAGCAGGCATGTCAAAGTGCCGGCCTGTGGGCCGGATGCGTTACGCTGAAACCGCGCCCACCCCATTGCCGGCAACAGGGAAAAAGTCCCGATACGTCACGCGACGTCACGAGTTTGACATGCCTGGATTAAAGGATCCATTTTATACAGACTTTTATTTTAATCTTTGATTTTGTGGCTGTAGTAATTTTATGTTGTCACAATCTTGCTGTAATTATTCTATTTTTCAGACTGAAAAGACAATAATCTTTTGAATAAATATAACAAGTTTCATATTAGATCTGATCAACATTTTGTTTCAAAGTCAATCTCCAATATTGTGTATTGAAATACATTTTGAATACACACACTGAAAATGTAGTGATAACCCTGAAAGTAACTTCAACAGCTATAGTTTATATGCTTATTTCTCCTCAGTATGTAGCAGCTGAATCTAAACATATGAAATCTCTGACAGCCCTCAATATGCTATTTATTTAATACACAGGAGTCCTCGGTTAATGACTTTGAATTTAGGACAATGCTCAAACAACTGTTACCACATCCTTTGTTCATATATAACTTTGTTTGTGACCTTCACAGCTGACTTATGACAAGCAAAGTAAATGGGAAAGCTGGCATGAAGACACAAGTTGTGGGCATGTGACATTGCGTTTAATGACCACAGATGATTCGTTTAATGACCACAGTGGAAATGACATCAGGAGTTGGATGTGGTCACTTCATGTTTCCCTTAACGACTTTGTCATTTAGCATTGAGTTGCCTATCCCAATTGTGGTTGTTAAGTGAGGACTATCTATATAGTCTTCCTTTCTTCCTTGACATTTTTTTAACGTTCCAAGTGATACGTATAGAGAAGTTTTATTTTGATATCTGATTTCTTTGTAGCATTTTCAGAACATATTGAATTATTCGATACTGGAATGCAAGCACCACATATTGCAAGAAGTGAATGCCAAAGTCAATCCCAAAATTTCGGTTGCTAAGCAAGATAGTTGTTAAGGGAATTTTGCCCCATTTTACAACCTTTCCTGCTACAATTGTTGAAGTGAATCACTGCAATTGTTAAGTTAGTAACAGGGTTGTTAAGTGAATCTGGCTTCCCCACTGACTTTGTAGAAGGTTGCAAAAAGTGATCACATGACTCTGGGACACTGCAACCATCATAAATACTAATCGGTTGCCAAACATCTGAATTTTGATCACATAACCATTAAGTGTGGAAAATGGTCATTAAGTTTCTTTTTTCAGTGCCATTGTAACTTCAAATGGTCACTAAACAAATGGTTGTAAGTCAAGGACTACCTGTAATATGTATTTTATCTTCCTAAACTAATCAAATTACAATAATGGTGAGTGCAATCATGAAATAAAGAGACAAGTGCTACTTGACGGAAAGACCATAACAACTGTAGACAATTCCTGAGTGCAGTAACATCATATTGACAACAAATGTATGATCAAATCCTTGGTTTTCCAAGCTGTAATATAACATATGTCCTACCAGAAAAGCTGAACAAAGAAAAATTGATATCTTTTTAACTGAGGTGTTGAATAAAATTGATGTAATTGGATAAAATTGAGAATGCGGTAGTTTGGATTGCAAACCTTCCCTACTCCAGATAAATATTTTACATGAAATTAAACCAGGTGATTCATTGATGCACTAAGAAGCTAAAGCTTCTACACTTTGGACATATAATGCAATGATAAGAGTCACTAGGAGAAGATTCTGGTATTTGGAAAAGGCTAACAAAAAGGCAGTTGAAAAATAAGTTGCTAGAAGAAAGTAGATATTATCAGGGATAGTACAAGTAAGAGCTTATGAAAATTCAAAAAAAGCAGCCACCAATAGGCAATCTTGGCAAATGATGTCTACTGAGGCACGAAGAGTAGAAAGCAACTGAATATATAAACATGATGTTTGATTGCTGTTTGCTGCTCTGTTTGGACAATGGCCAGGGCCAGGAACACTGGCTGAATATATTGTAGGTTAGCCAATCTTTTACACAAGTTCAGACTTACTCGTTATTAGCTGAATCATGGTTTACTTAACTAACTTAATTTCCTGGACTTGCATGGACACTGAACCATAAAATAATGAATATGGGATGGGCATTCACAACACACCAGACCATTGTTTCTTAACCTTGGCCCCTTGAAGATGGGTGGACTTCAACTCCCAGCAAAGTTGCACTGGGCTAAAATGGCATTGGTTAATTTGTGCTTCAGTGAGCCTCACAAAATTAGATTCCACCTTAACAATATCCTCCATTCGTGTTTTGATCCTGAATGCCACAAAATCAGTTAAAGCGTCCAGCTCAGTATTCTTAACTGGTCCAACAGTGATCCTTTGTAGAAGGTTTGCATTAAAGGAAAGGAAATATTAGAATTTCCAACAATAAATTTGTTATATGAAAAGCAACAGAAAAATACGCTGACACTTTAACGAATAATTCATTGCTACAGAAACTCTGATAGATATAAGTCCATTTCATCAACTGCATGAAGAGGAGCAACAAATGAATGGTGGTGAATGCATTTAGCAATATGCAACAAATATTTGCCACAAAAAGGGGTGGCAAGGTGGCTCAACAGTTAAGATGCTGAGCTTGTTGGCCTGAAAGCTGGCAGCCCAGGTTTGAAACCCGAGAGCCACACAACATGGCGAGTTCCCATCCTTGCCCCAGTTCCTGCCAATCTAGCAGCTCAAAAGCATACAAATGCAAGTAGATAAATAGGCACCACTTTGGTGCAAAGGTGACAGCACGCCATGACATCAAGCTGGCCACATGTCTGCAGAAATGTCTTCAAACAGTGCTGGCTCAATGGCCTTGAAATGGAGATGAGCACTGCCCCCTTTGGTTGGCAACAATTAGCGGAGTAAAATCCACAGGGACTCCTTTACCTAATTTACTTGCCACAAAAGAAATGAGATTTTGCAAAAGGAAATAACTTATGCTGATATTTTTAAATCTTAAAAATATGCCAAAGATATTTCTGAAAACTCAGTTTCAGATGAGCCCTTAATGCTGAGTTGAAAAGTCCACTTATGGCTGTGCAAACGATTAAGGAAGTGATGGAATGTGTAGAGGAAAAGCTGTGTTTTTTCCCGGCTTTGTTCTGCCTCCACCACTGGATGTAAAACTCAACTGAGTCAGCTGAGAGCAATGTCCCTAAGAAAAAGCTTCCCATCCTCCACATTACAGTACCCAGAAACACCTTTCTTTGATTCAATAAGGAAATCTAACAATACTTTGGAAGAGAAAGTTCACGATCATCTTCAAAGGCACTTTTCAAATCTGGCTGACAAAGTGGTTTATTAATTCAGACATGGCAGTTTGCTAATTTACTAAAGTAAAGCAGAAGAAGACAGACTCCCATTTGCAAGACAATAACAGAATAACAGAGTTGGAAGGGATCTTGGAGGTCTTCTGGTCCAACCCCCTGCTCAGGCAGGAAACCTATACCATTTCAGACAAATCTCTTCTTAAACACCTCCAGCGTTGGAGCACCCACAACTTCTGGAGGCAAGTTGTTCCACTGATTAATTGTTCTGACTATTAAAAAAATTCTCCTTAGTTCTAGGTTGCTTCTCTCCTTGATTAGTTTCCATCCATTGCTTCTTATCTTGCCTTCAGATGCTTTGGAAAATGCTTTGACCCTCTCTTTTTTGTTGCAGCCCCTTAGAATTTGGAACATTGCTATCGTATCACCCCTAGTCCTTTTTTTCATTACTTTATTACTTTATTTCATTCAATTCTGATAAGGAAAACATCACAAATATGTTGAGGGATCTCAGATGCTATATTTTCATCCATAAAATAGAACAAACACAAAATGACATTCAAGCAAGATGCAATTGTTTGTTTATCTGCAATTAAAAATATAGTGATTGATACTTGGCTTTTTAGTTAATAATAATAATAAAGTTGGAAGGGACCTTGGAGGTCATCGAGTCCAACCCCCTGCTCAGGCAGGAAACCCTATACCATTTCAGACAAATGGCTGTCCAGTCTCTTCTTAAAAACTTCCAGTGTTGGAGCATTCACCGCTTCTGGAGGCAGGTTGTTCCACTGGTTAAGGAAGTTTCT